>CAUYQG010045712.1:0-33012 GCA_963574415.1 Tarsius wallacei
TGTGATCTTTTCATTTTCTTCATGTGTGTTCATAGAGATATGAATTCCCCTTTCAGGACTGCTTTCACAGCATATCAGAGATTTTGGTAAGATGTTTCTTCATTTTCATTTGTTTCCAGGTATCTTTTAATCTCTGTTTTGATTTCCATGTTTACCTGGGATTTGTTTAGCACCATGCTACTTAGTGTCCATTTCTTTGTGGGTTTGGGGGTTGCTTTGTTTGTGTTGACATATATTTTTAGTCCACTGTGGTCTGAGAAGGTACATGGCAGAATTTCAATCGTATTAAATTTGTTTATGCTTGATTTATGGCCAAGGCTTTGGTCCATCTTAGAGCACATTCCATGCGGTGATGAGTAAAATGTATATTCTGTGATTGTTAGGTGGAGTGTTCTATAGGTGTCAATTAAGTCCATTTGATCAAGAGTCACACTGAAGGTTCAGATCTCCTTGCTGATGTTTTGTCTTGATGGGCTTCTAGGGTTGTGACATTGCCAACGTCATTTAATTTTACTTGGAAAAGAAATAATTCCAATCCTGGTGCTGGAGATTGTAGTCTTTCAGACAATGCCGATACAATTGTGTGTGGGAAAAGAGTAAGATAAAATAATTATATTCATCTCTTTTGAACTAAGAATTCAGATACACTAAGAACAGCAATTCTAGCTTGATATTTTAAAATTCAGTATCATGACAATTTCTACTTACCATTCGCTGATGACTTTTTTATATCCTACTGCATATATACCTGGAAGGGGATTTTTCAATTTCCATCGAGTCCTTGGAAGATTCTTAAATATTTTGCTAGCTGCCTGACAGACAATACAAAAAAATTCCAATTTACACTGAATATTTGTTGTAACAACGTATGTATAGGAGGTAAAGGACTAACATTTATTCTGCAGCAACTATTGCATGCCAGTATACAAGCACACACATGCACAGACACACTCGACATTTCTGTGGGGAACTGATACATTCTCTATGCATATATATGCCATATACCATCTCATTTAATATTTACTATAGTATTGTGAACATTATATGTAATTACAGATGAAAGCACATGCTCAAAGTGTTTGAATAGCCACCCTAATGTCACTCTTTTAGCAATCAGTCAATTCAATATTTGGAAATATGTCTGATAGGAGAGGCAATAATAATAATCATAATATTTAACATTTACTGTTTACCATATATGCGAGTCAGTGTACTTTGCCAGTGTTATTTTCACTTTCAAAAAGTGGCCATATGAGATAGCTTTTCCTATTACTGCCCCCTTTTGGTAGATGTATAAAGAGTTTGGAGAAATAAAGAGCTCTAAGAAAGTGCAGGCAAAGACCAGCTGTGAATTCTGTCCTGTAACTGGTTATTTCTCATTGTGTAGGAAGCCTCATTGCACAATGTTGCCTGCTTAAGCTTTCCTAAACTCAATCTGTGTCAAATTATGTCTGTTTGTGTGAGTTTGAGGAGCATTCCTAGGAACAAACACATCCTTTCTCCTAATCTTTCCAGAAAATAGTTCATAAATAGTTGTAAGAGATGGTGGCTAAGATTCACCATGATATATTTAGAAAGAAAGAAAGATTCTCATCTTATGTTTATGTTTTATTGTAAAAAAAAAAAAGAATAAAAAGTACAAAGCAGACCATAACAAATAAAGATGTATTTCTACATTTTTGAAATGATTTTTTTAAATGTAAATTTGATCATTAGATGGGCTTTAAATACTTATATCATTTGACTCCTAAACACATAGCTTGCAAATGCTCCTATGACATTTCAGCTTCTGGCCACATTATTGCAAGATGGAATGATATATCTCCTAAAGCCATTATTTCTCAGCTCAATAAAAGCAGGCTAGCCTCTCTAGACACCTGGCAGTCCAGTTCGGAGGCATCTCTTTTTTTAGTAGAGGTACATTTGTCACTGTGTGTGGGAGTTCCACAGGAAAAAAGTGTCACCTACAATTCAGCCCCACAATCAGCTGTCATTATGAGTTAGACAGAATGTCAGAGCATCTGCATACATGCATCAACTGACAGGAGAGCTGTTGTTAGCAGAAATGAGGAAACAGTGAAGCCAATATTTACCTTCAGCTGGTCAAGTCTAAGTAATTTAAGTCCATTGTTCCTTCTTAGTCAGTGTTGCCCAACACAATTTGATACTACAGCAAAATGTCTTCAACTTCAACAAAGCAGCTTGGAGATGCTTGCTTTTTTATGTTTTTGTCGTTCTTGAGGCTAAAGATTTTCCTTAGCAGTCCCGAAGGACCATGGTAGCATTTTGCTGCATCAGCAACTTTTGTTCACGCTGAAATCTTATTACAGGGACAAAAGAACTTTGAGCATAACACACATCCCAGCTTAAATATTCTGATACAAAAAGCAAACAGCTAATATCTGTTGTGAATTTGTTTGCTATTACATGTTATTTTATTTTTTTCCGGTTACAAATCACAGTTACATTGTCCCATAAGAGAGCAGCTTTAGCCTAGGATTCTCGGTGCTTGTTAAGAGAATCATTATCTCTCAAGCCTAGGCTAATGCCAGTATCTTATGGAACACTAACTAAAATTCATGCCCCCCCCAATGCAATTCCAATTTAGCTCTAGAACTATGGCACATAAATAGGCTACCTATTGCATAGAGAACAACTGAACTTGACTTGTGAAATGAGACAAAGGAAAGCCAAAGGGTCCAGGCACAGGATGGCAATGGCATAGCTATTCCTTATGAGGTTTATTTGCATCCCCCCCTCAGTCACAAGTCTAGAGAAAGAACGCATCTCATTTGTACATGAGACATTTTCTGCCCCTAAACCAAATCTTGTTTTTATTTCTATACAAAATTCCCTTTATAGCTATTATTCTAGAAAATGTTCCTGATGACAAAATTATTCTAAAAGTTATTAACTTCATGAAATATCAGACTAGAATTTCCAAACAAGACACAGAGTCATCTCATATATATAGACATATGTGTATATTTGTGAGTGTTCATATACACACACATACATATAAACAAACATTTTTGTGGCCTGTGATATTATGTCTTCTTTCTCTCTTTCTCTTTCCCATCTCCTCTTTGCAAAATACAGATAGATCACTGGAGTGAAGGGCTTGAGACATTAATTTCACTTACACGTAATCTGGGGAAGCTGTGGTGGATCAAACTTTCTTAGTAAATTAAAAATGAAGAGTGGCTTGAAAGGGCTCACTTGATATGGAAATGTTTATTAAATCGTAAATACTGACAGCTGGACTGATTAAGTGATGACACTTTTTATGCTAACACAAGAATCCTTATGCTAAGTAAACTTGGTTTGGTTGTAGCTGGGGAACAGTTACATTTTTAAGATGTAGTTATTGTTTCTAATATCGGATCTACACATTTATAGAGAAGAAAATGCAAGGAAAGCAAGAAGTCATAACATTTTAAAAATTACACTCCAAATAGTAGTCATACTGAGTATTCTAAGCAACTACAATTTTTAAAATTGTAATATTGGGCAGTATTTCTGTTTGAAATCCTGAGGTGATGTTATAGTTTGTGACATTAAGTAAGTTTTGCTTTTTGGTCTTATTTACTACACAAAAATATTTTCGAGGAAGTGTGACAACTGTTTATTGGCAGAGCTGACTGGTGAGGTAGGATAGATTGAAGATAGGAATTATGAGTAATAGAAAGACTCAGTGAAGACGTTTTATTTTGCTTAATCTTTTCTGAGGTGTTTTGAAACATTTTCAAACTTTTATATTTGATTCATGTTAAACAATAACTTTGAAGTTATTTTACTGACTTGAGAATCTATTCCTAGACTCTAGTTCTGAAAAGATGTTCCCTCTTTGGAGACTTGGGAGGCTTATTGCATGTATTTTCAACATTACTAGAAGTAACAACAAAAGGTTGAGTGATACATATTTATAAAATTGCAGGTAAATCCATATCTAGAATTACAAAAGGGCAGTTACACCTAAATAAAAAAGTTTGTTTACATACTTGGAGGTTTACATGGCAGTAATGGGATTCAAAACGCAAGCAATAATTTCAATATGTGACCCAAGTGAGGTTCATGAACACCAGGACATGACAGAAAAATGAGCTGTCAATTTCGTCAATCAAAAACAGTTCCTGATAATGAAGAGCCACACATTGAAATTACTGTAATGGATTCCAAGGACATGGGCACACTCATGGGGGTGGGAACAGTGAACTCTTCCAACCTCGTACTTCCTCCTGTATTGCTGATGCTTCCAGAGTTGCAAACAGCAGGAAGCTTCCCTGGCTCATTAACACAGGGGAAGAATTCTAAGACTCACGTTGGGTAGCTCTCAGCCAATACAAAGGCAAAGAAGCCGCCTTTAAAAAATTATGATAGCAGGTCAGCTCTGGGAAACTTCATGGTAAACAGAACCTAAATTTGAAGACATCCACAGTAAAGTACATGCCATCTAATATATCCTTGTTATTGGATCATGTAAGTCATGACTAGAAGTTCTCGTATTAAGTGATGTGTCACCACTTAGCCGGAGAAGAGAGGTGTACCTTGGTTTCGTATCTAGCAGGTCAGCCCCTGAGGTGAAAACAAAGTCAGTCATCAGAGATGGAATGGGTTCTGGGCAGCCAGAACACTGAACACTCCTCTGTCCTCTGAAACCAGCCTGATTTGTTCTTTGCAGTCCTCACACTTGTCAGCTTCTTGCTCCCCTCTCTTGCAGACACGGCTAGACGCGTGCACAACGACACCACCTGTGTTTCCACTGCAGATTAGATGGTTCCTTCTCCACTTGGAAGTTTACTCTTCTTCTCCTTCTTCTTCTCTTAACTAGCCTATATAAGCAGATGGGCTTTTATCTATATCTTATGTTTGAGCAAACTCATTGACAATCAACTTTAACACTCACCTTAGTTTACTTATTTTCTGTTTACTTTTAAAGTGAAATGGATCAAACGAACAAAAACCCCACAAAACACAATGTTTTTATACCTTCGTTTTGTTCATTGTTATATTCTTGGTCTTGGGATGGAGTTTAGCATAAAATAGAAATATATATGTCTATATATGTCAAATGAATAAATCGTTGCTTCTCTTTATTGGATACCTACTCTTTCCAAATTGTTCATCGAAATGATTTCTACGTATCCTTTAAAGTTAGAGGATTAGGCTAGCCCAACGAAGCTAAACCAAATTAAGACTCGATTCAGGCATCCTCTGATTCTGAACTCCCAGGCTAGGTTAGTGCCCTTCCTCTGTGTTTTTGTAGTACCTAGATTTTTTTTTAATGGCAATAAGGACCATATTATATTGACAGTCTATTTGCAAGTTGTTCTGGCTCATAAACCACGAACTTTTAAAAGGCAGGGTCTACGTATTTTTATTCCATGTCTAGTTCCTAGGAAGCATGATGTAAAGCAGTCAAATCTGTATGAGCCAGATTGCCAAGGTTCACATCCTGACCCGGTCATTTGTCACTGTCAAACTTGTCACTGGATTGCCTAAACCCGACGCTATCTATCCATATTTCTATCAGGGAAGTCAATACAACAACTGAAAAAACTTCTGGAGAGCAGGTGGTTTGAGGTTGGTAGCAGTGGGCACGTGAAGAGTCAGAGGACAGGGATTGGCTTGTGGGGAAAGAGGTGCAAGCCCTGAAGTGTGGGTCTGTGTTGGGAGAGACAGTGAGGGAGTCCAAAGGCCAAGGCCAGGCCTGTGCGTTTACCAAGGGAACCTGTGTTCTGGGTGCAAAACTGGAAAGGAGCACCTAAGTCTGTGACAGCCCCAAACACCGGCCACAAAGCCATGCAGCAGCAGCCAGAAGCCGCAACACAGATGCACAGCGCAACTCAAGACCTCTTCTCTTGCCATGTTCTTCCAGTGCTGTTAGCCAACAAAGCTTAACGCCATGCTTTCCACAAAGGAGAGATGCAAGGTCTCCGGCTCGATCATGGCAAAGCTGGTGATTGGAACACAGAATTGAGTATGATCTAAGTCCATACTCTGTGATCTATCACAGAAACAGAAAAGAGAGTACCTTATGCTCCTACTCATAAGCGGACCTAGAACAATTATCATAATACTATAAGGAAGGGATGGGCAGTCGTGGGAAACTGTCGGGAGGGGGAGGTGGGATTGGCAGTTGAGGGAAACTGCTAAGGGAGGGAGGGGCACACGTCATCAACAAGGGTACCTAACCCTGAATTGTACCCCACATCTTTATAATTTAAAAAAAGCAGAATTGGAGATGAGTCACCCTAAACTGACAACTGGCAAAGTCCAGTCAATTTCTATATACTTCCTCCTACACACATTTAAATTTCTGTACAAAACGCATCTGTGTTGTCACCGAAGAAGATACAGCTGTCCTTTTCACAAGTGCAGTCTCCATGTTTTTCCCAAAATAAAGAGGAACACAGTCCCAAGATTCTTATTTCTATTTGACTCTATTAAATACTCTTAAAATTCAGTCACAGTCCCAGTGAATATTCCATTACTTAAAGACAAGATTTGCAAAGTTATGCTTCAACACTTGGAGAAAAAAAACAGAAATGAGAAAGAAGGAAGAAAGAGAAATGGGTCAAGTGGCTGCAGTTGACATTCGTGGTTTCCAGCTTCCATTCACGTCTTTATCTCATTCTCAGCAAGAATCCTGCTGTTCTTTGTTCTTTACGTGGTGGCATGACCAAATCTGCATTCCCAAAGAGTCTGTGTCTCTAAGTACCCTGCCATGTTTTGATTGCTATATAGCTTTAGGTATGGAAAGACTAAGGAGATATGCCGGAGAATCCCGTGGTTTCCAGGCACCTTTTCCCTGTGCAATCACATGCAATAAGAACAGCATTGTGAGTCTCACATGAGCAGTTAAGCGCTTCAAGACAGAAGGAACCTCTGGCATTTTTGCTCATAACTGATTGTCCAGAACTGATCACATGGCACTGTAACAACAAAGGAAGGTGGAGTATTTAATTTTCCTACGTGCATGTGCCTATAAGACAGGAGACTTCGGTGATGGAAAGTCCTAGAAGTATCTGCCAGAATAGTCATAATAAATGTCAACAGCAGGTATTATGATGTGATCAGCAGTATTAATTACATCAGTTACTTTTATAGTAATTCCTGCTTTCTTTGCCCTACAAATTCTATATATACTCTTGGGGGCACATGTTAACACTGCTTATTACATTTTGGGTTCTTTTAATTTTACATCAATAACTGTTTTCTTTGCCCCACAAATTCTCTATATACTCTTAGGGGTACATGCTAATAATGCTTATTACAGTTCATATTCTATTTTTTATTCTGATTTCTTTCACGTATAGCTGAAAGCTATGCAATTTTATGAGTTTTTTCTAAAAAGAATGTGCTTTAAAATAAATAGCAATTATGTCCATATCAGCATATATAAAATTAAAGATGACAAATTATGAATAAACGTCCAATAACTTTCTATTCATTAACTTGCAGATGAGAATGTATCAAATTTTCCATAGCACATGTAATGTATAATAAAATGAACAGCACGGAACATCAGGAAACCTGTCTTCTTTCATCTCTCGCCTTTGCCACCAACTATGTAAAATTAGGCAAGTTATTTTTAACCATTCTGTGTTTCAGTTTGCTGGGGAAAATGCTATTCTAAAGGGTCTGCAGACCTCTTAAAAGCCAAATGTGAGCCATCCATAGGACCATGGGTCTTAGTTCAACAATACTTGGAATAGATACTGTTTTAATGATTGTCATGCTCTGCTGAATGTTAAGAAACCTGAGTACAGCGAGGCAATAAAACAGGAAGGTAGCCTTGTTTCTTCTCCCATAACAAGAGTTCTGAAGGTTGGCAACTCAGGGCAGCAGTGACAGCGGGATGGCACCATACATGTCATCACGCAGATCCCCCCCACCCCACCTGCCCTTCTTCAGTCAGTAACTCTTTTCCTTTTTGTTTCCTGTTGTTTCAGTTTCTTCTGCATTAGAAGCAGGAAGAATGTAGCGTAGGCAGAGGGCAAGAGCGAGTCGCAAAAAGTGTGTGCTAGCTGGGCCTGTTTCTTTTTATCCATCACAGAATTGCCTTCCTGGAAGTCGAGTAGCCTTCTAACACAGAGACTATGGGCTGGAATACGTAAGATGATTGTCTCTAGCTGCAAAGTACCAACATAAATAAAATCTATATTCAGCTCATAAGCAAGAAAAGAAGAATGGGTATTGATTAAGAAACCAGCATTGTCTTCCCTAGATATGATCTAAGATCAGTTTTTTCACTTCTGACTCAGAGATCGTATTCTCTCTTTCTCTCTCTAGATAGGGCATAAAACATTAGTTAAAATAATTATTTTGTCTACTCGAAATTAATGTTGGCTAAAACAAAAATAACCTTTTATGAATCTGCAAAAGCATTAATTTAGCATCATGTATGAATCAGATACTACTTTTGGCACTAAATATTGATCAACAACCAATTCATACATGGTACTACTTTCATGGACCGTATATTCATACTCCTGATATACGGTTCAATGTAGTCACACAAGAAAATTAAGCCTTAATATCCTGTGACCTAAATCTTCTATAATGGATTTGCTTTCTAAATATGGATCTTCACATTAGTGGATATGTGTCATCTCTGGAAAAATGGAGAAACTAGTAGCTCAAACAATTTTTCCTGTTTAGATTAATGACAGCTGAGAAGAGCATACAGTTCAATGAAATGATTTTTAAAGTCATGGCAAGAGTGGTCATTGTTATGAAGGAAAAGTAGGAGGCTGCATTTAAAAATGAAGCCCTAGATCCAGCAAACTATTTTTCAAAAATAAAAAAATAAGACTAGTTAAACAAAAACAGAGACTTCGTTAATAGTAGAAATGTCTTTCAAGAAGTGCTAAAATAAGTTTTTCAGGTTAAAAAATTCGTTGGACAGTAGCTCATGAAGAAACATAAAGCACCAGTAAAGGTAACAAGGAGCAAGTAGAAGGCAATATAAACGCATTTTGGTTTGCAATACTTTTCTTTTACTAGTGGAAAAGGCAAATATGAACAGTAATAATTATAATTCTGTGCTGATGTTTTACAAGTATATAATTTTGATGAAAATAGTACAATGATGAGGAGGTAAGACAAAAGTTATATTGAAGCAACATTTTTTGTATTATTGAAAGAAAGTAAGTTGGTATTAATTTGAACTAGGTTGACTTGAACTGCAATGTTCTTTCTTAATTCCAAAGGCAATCCACTAAGACAACTCAAAAAATGGAGTAGAAGAAAAGACAAAGGGATTAAAATTATACACTAGAAACTCTGCATTTTATAAAAAGAGGGCAGTGAAAAAACAACTCATGTACAAAAGAATGACATAAAAATACAGATAGCAACACTACACATAAATTTTAACTAAACTGTAATTACACTGAACACAAATTCATTAAGCACTCCAATCAAAAGGCAGAGATTGACAGAATAAATTTCAAAAAATAAACGTGATCCAATTATGAATTGACTACAAGTGACCTACTTTATATTTAAAAGACAAAAAAGTTAGAAAGTGAAAATGTGGATGAATACATACAATACAAAAGAGAGTTCAGAAAACAGCCTCCCACAAAAAGTGTTATAAGCAACAAAGATATATATTCCATAATGCTAAAAAATCAATACGTCAAGAAAATATAATTATGAGTATACAGGTTGAGCACCCCTAATCCAAAAATCCAAAATCTAAAATGCTCCAAAATCTGAAACTTTTTGAGTGCCTACATGTCGCTCAGAGGAAACGCTCATTGAAGCATTTTAGATGTCAAATTTTCAAATTAGGATGCTCAATTGGTAAAAATGCTGCAAATATTCCAAAATCTGAAAGAAATAACTCAAAATTTGAAAAAATTCCATGTCTAAGCACTTCAGACAAAGGAAAGTCCATAAAGTAAATACTGACAAAATTTAAGGAAGAAACAGACTATACATTAGTAGTAGTTAAAGCCCCAAGAATCCACATTCAACAATGGATAGAACAAGATAACAGAAGATAATGAGGGGTAAGAAATTAATAAGCCAATGACACCTGACAGATATCTACAGACAGTCAACCCACAACAGCAGGAAACATTTTATGTACATATGGAACATTCTCTAGCATAGTCATATACAATAACAAATTTAAATTTTTTAAAATCATACAAAGTATGTTTATGACCAAAACAGCATTAAATTAGAAAAATAAACAGACTAGAAACAAATATTCTCAACAAAATACAGTAAACTGAATCCAGCAGCATCTAAAGAGAATTATACTCCATAACCAATAGAGATTTGTCTAGGAATGCATTGTATAGTAAAATATTCGGAAATGAATCAATGTAATATAAAATATTAATAGAATAGTGAATAAAAACCACATTCCATATTAATAGAAATAGAAAGATGCATTTGATAAAGTCCAGCGTGTTTTTATGATATAAGCATTCAATAAATTAGGAATAGAAGCAAACATCTTCAAACTTACAAGTCATTCATAAAAAGCACACCTTCAACATAGCACTTAATGCGAAAAGAAGGAATACGTTTTCTTATACATCAGAGATAGAGCCAGAATTTCTGCTTTTCCACTACCTTATTACAAAGCAACAATAATAAAGACAGTGGGGCACTGGCATATGGATAGACAAGTTGGTTAATGGCATAGAACTGAGAGTCCAGAAATAAGCCTTCTATTTATGGTCAATTAATTTTTTAGAGAGAGTATGAAACCCATACAAAAGAGAAAGATTAGTTTTTTCAACAAATGGTGCTGGAACAACTGGAAATGCATATGCAAAAAGAAACAAACTAGAAGTTTGTCCCTTTCTGTGATAGTTAATTTTGTGTGTCAACTTGGCTAGACCGTGGTACACAAATATTTGGTGAAATGTCAATCTAGGTTTCAATGTGGAGGCATTTTAAAAAATGAGATTAACATTTAAATCAGTAAACTTTAAGTAAAGCAGATTGTTTTCCATAATGTGGATGGATTCCATTGAATAAGTTGAAGGCCTTAGAAGAAAAATACTGAGATCCCTAGAGAGAGGAAGAAAGAATTTGGCCTGAATACAGCCATTAGCGGTCTGCAACATCAACTCTTCCCTGGGCACCTGATTTGCTGGCCTGTTTTGCTGAACTTAGACTGTCCAGCACAGAAGAATTAGGAGAGCTTATTTTTTCAAACAATCTCTCTATGTAAAAATATATATTCTGTAGGCTTTGCTTCTCAGCAGAATCCTGATTAATACCCCTTCCTTACACCACAAGTTAACATTCACACAACATGGATCGTAGACCTAAATGTAAGAACTTAAATTATAAAATTCTTAGGAAAAAAACATACTTGTAAATCTTTGTGACCTTGGGTGCAACAAAGATTTCTGAGCCACAATACAAATTACATGATTTATTTAAAAAGTAAAGCATACTGTAATGTCAGCACTTTGGGTGGCCGAGGCGAGTGGATTGCCTGAGCCCACAGTTTCGAGACCAGCCTGGACAGCTTGGCAAAACCTTGTCTTTACAATAAGTTAAAAATTAATTGAAAACGGTAGCATGTGCCTGTAGTTCTGGCTACTTGGAAGGCTGGGGCAAAAGGATCGCCAGAGCCCAACAAGTCGATGCTGGGGTGACTGTGAGTGTGCCACTGCACTCCAGCCTGGGCGACAGAGTGAGATTCCAACTAAAAAAAAAAAAGTAAAGTACAGTATTATCACAATTTAAAAGTTTTGGCTACAAAAAATGCACAAAATGGAAGAAAATATTTGAAAAACATATTTGATAAGTGGTCTGATATCCAGAATACATTAATAATGCTTAAACATCAATAACATAAAGATAAGTAACCCAATTTTTTAAAAAATAGGTAAGAACTATCAATAGAAAATTCCCTAACAATGATATACAAGTGGACAATGAGCATATGAAAAGTTCAATATTATAATCATTAGAAAAATGCACATCAGAACTGCAATGAGATTCTACTTCTTACCCATTAGGAGGACTGCAGTCACAGGAAAAGACAATAACAAATTTTGTCAAGGATGTGGAGAAATTGAAACCATCTTATATTACTGGTGGGAATTTGTAATAATGAACCATCTTTGGAGAACCATTTGATAGTTTCCCAAAATGGTCAACATAGAGTTACTACATGATCCAGTAATTCTACATTAAAATGTGGAAACAACTCAAATGTCCATTAACTGAGGAATATATAATCGAAATGTAATATATTCTTATAGGAGCGAATAATAATCCCAAAAGACACAGTCCTGAATGTTGAAACCCTGAGTGTTGAAATCCTGAAAGAGCAAAATCCTGAAAGTATAATTCTGGAAAAAAGCTTTAAAGATGCTTATTTACATTTTAAAAGAGAATTTACTTGAGAAAAATATGAAAACAATGCCAGAAACTCTATAGGTCACTTTACACAGTGCAATTGACAAATAATAACATACTTATTTTTGCAGGCATAAACACTTAAGTATACTAATGACAGTCACATAAGTATAACTGTTCAAGCAGATGAACCATATTTATAATGAAATTGGACAAAAAGGAAAATATATAAATGCATATCACTGCAGTTGATAATTGTGTGCACCCAGCCTTATAACTGAGCAGTCGGAATATTGTGACAAACAATCTAAACCTTTTGATGAGATTGATAACACACACACACACACACACACACACACAAAATGAGTAATCACTACATATGCCTTGTCCCATGAGCCATGATCACGAGAAGTTTTATCTTTCAACAAAGCAAATGTACAAAAAGGACATACCTTCATTTATTACAGAAGTTTCAACATTTTTACATACTCACTCGGTGCTTATACATCGTCAACATTGAGACAGTGTATTTTCATGGAGTCAACTTTATAATACAAAAGAAATTTGTACAAAAGGTCTGTACAAACGTATACCTCTAGTACTGGAAATGATGTGAAGATGAAAGATAGAGCATAGTGAATTTCCTTACCAGGTTTCCATGTATTCCTTAATCCAGTCAATTTGACACCTAAAATTACATCCATAATTTCCTCCCTTGTCAACTCGGCATCCCAGAGGCATCTCCTCAAACCATGCTTAATTTCCAAATAAAGAAAATACATTACACAATTATAGTTTCACTTAACATAATGCCTATGCCATAATTGTGATTTCTTTAAATTGTAGACTTTAGGGATTTAGAGTTTACTGATTTTGATCTTTTAGGGTTTCAACATTTAAAATTATTGCACTCAGAACTGTGGTTTTCAGGATTGTGATCAAAAACCATCCTTACAGAGGAATATTATTCATCAATATAAATGAATGGTCTTCTGGTACATGCTACAACATGGGCTAACCTTGATAACACTATGCATGCTAGTGAAAGAAAGCACACAAGAAAAAGATGCTTATTAATTTTTCCATCTATATTAGACAAATCCACAGAGAGCGAAAGTAGATTTGTGTTCGCCAGGAGTTGAGGAAATGGCGACATTGGAGTGGATACTAATAGCTACAAGATTTTTGGGGGAGAATGAGGAACATGTTCTTGAATTTGGTGGTTGGGATGATTTCACAATTTTGTAAATATACTAAAAACTGCTGTTTTATGGGAATGAGTTAATGATATATGCATTGTGCCTCGATAAAGCTATTAAAATGTGTTTTGATGGGAAGGGATCAATGACTTCAATTGGCACACTTTATGCGTGAATATACCCATTAGACAGATGTTAAGATGTATTTATATAAAACTGCATCTCAGAAGAGAGGTTAGAACCAAAGAGAGAAATTTAGGCTCCACCACTACATAACTACTATTTAAAAGCTGGGGCTAGTTACAGCCTTCCAGATTTGGGGTTGTCAAACTTTTTCTTTAAAGAACCCCAACTCAAAAAAAATAAAAAATAAAAAATAAAAATAAAGAACCAGGCAGAAAATTGTGCATGTATACAGAGGATGTCAAAAAAAAAATGTATACACATCTTAACAAAGGAATAAAAATCTGTATTGAAGTTGCAATACTCAATATTTACCAATAACAAAAGATAAATACAGGTCACGTTTGACTCTGAAATTATAAGAGATGCTCAAAGTGGTTACTGTCAGTGTCCAGACTCTTCTGATTACAGCGAACTACTGCAGAACTTGTGGCTGTGCAAGGCCCCCTGGATCTTCCCCTGTGCACTTCACACAGAGTGCCACGTGTCTCGGACTCACCACGAATGCGTGCAGTTGTGAGGCGTGTGGGAGGTTCTGTTGTATACTCATGCCTCCATTGCCATTGTACTTCCACAGTGTTCTTGAATTTCAAATACCACCTCAAATGGTCTTGAGCTCCTCAAATGACAACTGTGCTTCCACCATTTTCTTTGTCCTGCCTGTGACGTGGTGACGCTAGCATTCATTTGATTAATGCCATCTTTGAGCTAATGTTCTACAGTACATTACCACCATGATTCAACTGAATTCTGAAAAGTAATACATAGATAACATCTCTTAAAATGTGTATACATTTTTGACTCCCCCAGTATGCACATAAATATTAAACATACATATATATGCATATAATTTTATATATAAACATAAATGTGATCACAATTATATATCTATATGTGCTCACACAAAGACCAAGAGGAAAAAATAATAATATTATGTAGGCACTTGTATATTTATTGGTAGCATTTTTAAAAATGCATTAATAATTAGGTACAACCTTTTGGAATATAGATCAATTGAAAAGAAAACTGGAATCTTTGGGGGGGATGTTATTTCACTTAATTGGAATTAAAATGTTCATATTCTCTATCTGTAAAATCAATTACAACTATTTATCTCTCAATGCTAACCTGGAATGGTATTTTACATGTTTCGTCTTTGAAATGTCTTTTCCCACAAGTAGAGACTGCCAAATACTGATGTCAGTCCATGAGTATTTAATTTTTTTCAGTATATTCATTATTTGGAAAGCATTTAAGAATTCTATTATTCTTCTCTTGATATTTGACTTTTAGCATGTCCTTACAACACAGAGTAACTTCCAAACAAAAATTAAATGAAAGCTTTGATTGCTCAATTCAATGGATTTCAAATATGAGAATTTCTTTTATGCTTGGATTGACATATGAAATCTGGAATGCTAGAACTGTAGTTTGAACTTGGAAAATATATCCACTGTGCAGATTTGTTAGGGTATGGATCCCACTCCTCTTGTTTCAACAGTAGACAGCCATGACATGTACAAAGCAGGCTGACACTCCTTCAGCTCCATCTATATTAGACATAGTGGCAAAGACATCTCTATGTGTATGCATTGTAAGCGTTTTTACAGGACCCACACTTAAAAAGGCCCAGCAGCTGGCTTAATTTGCTGTTGTCACAATTTTAAAAGGTTTTTTTCCTGCAAACTTGAGATACATGAAAAATTCATGTCCCCACTTCCTGATCACTCTGTTTGCATAGAGCGTTCATGATGTCCCTAAAGTACAGTGGACACATGACAGATAGTAGTTCAGTGAGACTCAAAGCAAGTCCAAGGTAAGTGTGTCATATCTATGACAAAGTTAGAGAACACTGTTTATAGAGGCCACACTTTCTGTTGAAATCAGAACTTACTTCCAGGTAATGACATTAAAAAACACACAAAAGATCAGAACACCATATTATACTCTTCTCTACTAAATGTCAAGTTTCTGAATTCACCAACCACTAATGCTGAAAAATTATAAGATTGAAGAAAATGGAAAAATAAGGCAAACTGAAGTTCCTTTTTTAGTGCTTCCTTGTTTGTTGGTAAGTCAAAGTAGAGTTTTGTGGAATGTGAGTATACCAGGAAGTGGAATATAAGGTTGAGTTAGTTTTATTTAGTGTGCTTTAGTCAGAGTTCTCCAGACAGAATTGATAGGAGACACATGGAGACATGTAAGAAGGAATTATTTAGGGAAACCGGCTCATTTCATTATGAAGGCTGAGAAGTCCCATGAGAGGCCACCTGCGAGAGAAGAACCATCACAACAGTTAGCTTGGTCCACTCTGAATACAAAGGCCTGGAACTGAGAAGCCGATGGTATAACTCTCAATCAGAGGCCAATGGCCTGAGTCCGGAGGGCCACTGTTGTGAGTCCCAGGGTCCCAAGGCTGAAGTTCTTGGAGTTGTGATGTCCAGGGACAGAAATGGAAAGAATTTCTGGCTCCAGAAGAGAGAGAGAAAGAACTCGCTCTTCCTTGCTTTTTCTGTTCCCTCAGTGCCCCAGCTGATCAGATGGTACCTGCCTACGCGGAGGGTAGCAGATCTTTCCCACTTAGTCCACTCACTCACATGCCAGTCTCCTCTGGAAAAACACCCTCACAGACACTCCTCAGGCAGCACATTTTAATCAACGGCAAAAACACATGGGTTTCCCTTTCAGCAGAATAGTGACGAGCTCCGTGTCGGCTGAAGCACTGAGAATAAATAATGCGTTACCATCTGAGCATCCTTCATCCTGTCAATTTGACACCCCAAGTCAACCATGACAAGGTACTTCCACTGTTCTGGGACAAATATAACCTATATGCATGTGAGAACTAGAAAAGATCGGTTATATAATTTTGGCAATTCTGCGTGAGTTAAATGCTTTTGTATTTTTATCTTAGATTGGCATTGCACCATATACAGATAAGTGAAAAAATTCATTTGCAGGGTGTCAAGCCGCAGAGTGGAGCAATGATCACATAGCTTCACAAGATCACTGCTTCAGCTTCTCAACTCTGCCATAATGGCGGTAGGTACAGCAGCCGTAAGCAATAACTAAACTAATGAGTATGGCTGGCTGCTAGGGAAACTTTATTTGTGGACTCTCAAATTTTACTTTGGACTCAATGAAATGTGATTATCTATTGATTTTTCTTTAACCATTTAATGTACAAAAACTATTCCTAGCTTGCGAGCCATTCAAAAACAGATGGAAGGCTGGATTTGGCTTAAGGCCTGTATTTTGATAATTCCTTATCTAGGGGGAGGGAATTAAAAATAAATGGATGTGACTCATGACCAAACCTTAGGACACTAATATTGAGTGATGTTTTAAGGGAAGAGGAGACAGTTCAGGAGATGAAAACGAAATGAGTGAGTGACCAGAGAGATAGAAAGAAATCTGGGGCTGTGCAGAGTCTCCAAACAAGGCATGCTGGCATTGTGTCCAGTGCTGCTTCCAGGAGAGAAGTGGGCACTGATGGGAAGAGATGATTTCACGCGCAATCTCGCTGAGCATAATTTCAATGGATGACTTTGGAAGGGCAGCAAGGAAAGTGGGTTGGAGAATCAAAGGGCTTTGGGGAAGTGAATTCATGAGGTGTAGTCAATTCTTTTGCAAAGTGCTGACGTTTATGTTTTTACTTTTTGCAAAGAGTAGCATGCTAATTGGAAGTTGCTTCCAATCCAAAACCAATCAGACAATCATCTTATGCACACTTCTAAAAGTTGCTCATTCTAGGGGAAATTACCTCTAATCTCAGAATTTAAATGCGAACTAGTAGGCATCATGCTTTTTCTTTCTCCAACAGTGCGTGGCCTTTACTATGTTGCAAATGGTTTTAACTGTTTTCTTTGTTTTAGTAACTTCTTTTTATAATTAACGATGCTATTTTATTAGTTATCTTTCTTTAAAGCTGTAACAGTCAGACCCCATTTTTTAAAAGTTGAACTGCTGATAGTTTTTAAGCCTCACCCTTCCTTCTTCCCTTTATGCCTCACCTTTGGGAAAGCTGAAAAGAAAGCCTAGGTTCCCCCTTCTTTGCTGTCATCAGGGGATTGAAACAATGAAGATCCTTCACATGGCCCGACCCTAAGCACAACAAAACCCCAACCCAAGCCCCTTTCTCTGATCTCTCAAGCCATTTGACACCTGCTTGGGAGGCCTGTTCTGCACTCCCCAGAGCCCTCATCACAAAAGTAATAAAGCTTTCCACACCGCTTAGTGAGAATTGCTGTTATCCATCGTAAGTGCAGGCTGACTTTTGGGTGGACTGACTTCCTGTTTCTCCAGAATGGCGCTGTGGATGGGTTTCCTCCTTACTGAGCCTTCCTTCCCCAGCCCAGCAGTCTCTCAGCTCTTTCTCTGGTTTGCTAGCTCCTTCTGCTGCCTGCTGGCTGTTACCACAGCATTACATCTTGGCATCTGCTCCTGTGAGTTACCCAGTGTGTTCCTCACAAGAATGACTTGCCAGTTACGGGTATTTGCATTTTACAGAAATGTTAGAATCGAGTTGTCTAAAAAAATTCCGAAACAACAACAAAACAAAAACAAAACAGCCACAAGAAACATCTTCCTGGGTTTTTCCTTGGCTTGTATTGGATCTATAAAGTAATTTACGTAGGAATAATTTATTGTTTGTAGATCCTTTTGGATTTTCTGTATTCATACAAAACAATACATTTTTTGGAATAAATGACATTTTTATTTTTATTACTTACACATTTTATTTATTGTTCTTGCCCTTTTTGTAGGGCCAGGATCTCCTGTATATGTTGAATGAGCACCGTGGTAGTGGGGATCCTTGTTTTTTGTTTGTTTATTTGTTGTCATTGTTGTTGTTTTGAGTCAGTTTCACCCTGTTACCCAGTCTGCAATGCAGTGGCACAGTTATGGCTACTGCATCCTTGACCTGCTGGATGCAGGTGTTCCTTCTGCTTCAGCCTTCCATTTAGCTGGAACAATATGCCCGCGCCACCATGCTCGACTAATTTTTTTTTTTTTTTTTTTTTGTGGAGATGAGATCTTGCCGAGTTGCCCAAGCTGGTCTCAAACCCTAGGCTCAGGCAGTCCCCTCACCTTCACAGTCAAAGTGCTGGGATTACAGACAGGAGCCACCGCGCCCGGCCTGCATCCTTGCTTACTCCCAATTTCAGGATGAAAGCTTTTTATATGTCACAATTAAGTCTTAAAATTTTTAAATCTATTCTCTGATTTAATAAACAAATGCAGACTTTTGCTGTCCAAAATAAAGAAAAATAATGTTTAAAAAAGTATCTCATGGCAATCAAATTCCACTTAACATGTTTCTTCAATTTACTGCTACAACACTTGAATGGTGTGACTGTGTATTTTTACGTAACTGTATGCTTTGTACTTGAAGACTTTCTAAAATCTTAGAATTATAGAAAATTACATTTTATTTCAAAGCTTAATTTTAAAATGACTTGTCATTTGGACTTCAACTAAAATATCTCTCTTCTGTACAGATAGGACATCTCATTGATTGTCATGCAATTTTAGGCCTCTTCAGTTGTCCATTTAATCTGTATGTTTACTTGTTTATTGTCTCTACCCTTCAACCAAGAAAGAGAGTTCCCTGGGAGAAGGAAACATGTCTGTTTTGTTACAGCTGAAGCCCAAGGACAGTTTACAACTCTGTTTCTGACTTTATGGTATGTACTCAGTTTTCATTTGTGTGCAAGTGAGAATAGATACAAATAATCCATCTGATTGGATACAAAGTTACCTTCAAAAGTGAAAATGACTCTCAGACTTTAAAAACTTAACTATAACCTGATCAAATCACTTCAAGTCTAATTTAATTTTATCAAAAGTCACTGGTCAATATTTATAACTAAGAACATTGAAGTCATAGATGCCAATGTAACTACGTACTTTCAATGACATTGCTATGTAAAGATTTCGCAAATTCTTACCAAGAGAAGATACTTTTTTAGCCACAGAAAGGGAAACAAGAAAGTGGGAAAATTAGATGTGCCTTGCTTGCTAAGTTAGTCATCTGCATTCAGGGACTTAATATTCTTTAATCCTTTGCAATAGTTTTTATATTGTTAGCTATTTACGCTGTGACTATACATTCAAAATCTCTTATGAATTTTTTTGCATATTCTATGCTGACCAGTCCATTATCTGAGTAAGAATTGTCTTTCCAAATACATGTATTTACAACGTAAAAAAATAATTTCATCTTACACACTAGAAAGATCATACTCTTGTCACTATTTTAAGTCTCATTTAATATTAATAACTTGGCATCCTGATATATGAATGTTTATACAAAACTAACTTCTGGAAGACTTTTAATAATTTACCTACTTTTCATTTCACTCAATCCCTAAGAAAAAGAATTACTTATAAAAACAAGGACAAAGTGGCTTCCAATCATGTAAATCAAGCCACTGTCCTAGGATTGGAGTTCCTAGCCTCAAAGTAGACATCACACCTAAAAATGAACCTAGTCATTTTTTTTTCTTGTAATTTCTTTCGTTGGGCTGCATTTTTGTTTGGGAGATTTTTATTTAGAGAACCTTCCACGTTGAGCGGCTTCCCCTGAGAAAAGTTACATGACCTGAATGCGTGTGGTCCTCGAGCTCACACCAGCTTGGCAGGGGCCTTCCTTCAGCTGTCACTTAGAAATCTAAACAGGAGCCAAATGAGAGGTCAAGTGACAGGAGGAATCACTGTAGGAAGTCTGAGCAAAAGTGGTCCTTGAAGCTTAGGACCAGCCCAGCCAAGGGTGAGATCACAAAGGTTTGAAACCATGTACTTACATACTAAGATAAAGGAATTCTGTGTGGCATCTCTTCAGTGTCAGCAGTATTTACTAAAGAAATCACTTGGATTTAATACTTGACATCCTGGGAATATTTTTGGCAGGAGATATTCCAAGTGGTGATAAAACGCTCACATAAAGCCAGGAGAGATAAAAAATTCAACAGCGAATCATTTTATTATTCATACATGCCATGCTGTCCCACAGATAATTTGTATTTTGGATTGTGTGAGGTTCAAACAGGTTTGGAATTAGTATTTCAATATCTTAAGACAATATACGTAGTGACTTAGGAAACAAAGAATTACAACATGTGATCAAATTATGCATCAGTGATATATGCTGTATATTTGCAGGTGGCCATGCAGAGTCAGAAGTTTGGTGGAAGTCCAGGTCAGTCCATTCTAAGCGTAGACATTCATGGGTCTACACTTTCTAACAAAAGTCTTAGTGCCACAGTCTGAGTGATAAGGTTTACCCTGAATATTTACAACTCCAGATCCCAACCAAGTCAGAATCTCTTATTCGTAGGTTCAGTTTACCAGAAAGTTAGCTGTCCATTGTGTCTCAGGAAGTTTTAGAATATTAAACAGATTCAAGAAATAAAAGTTACAGTGTTCATAGCTAGGCATATAGGTATCGTGCAAATTGGTATTTTTATGTTCTTAGTCATTTTAAGAGAAATTAGCCTACTAGAAAAAAAATTCAATTTTAAATCAAATATAGTTTATACACTTTAGCACTTGGCTGAGTCTGGCAATTTTAATTTGAAATCATACAAAGGTTATTCACAATCTTACCGTTTAGGGTAATATAATGCCTGACATTTAAGACCTTAAGTTTCATCGGATATGAGGAGTTTAATTGATTATATTTTAAAACTTGCTGAAAGATTAAGAAAATTGCATCAGTCAGGAAATTTGCATACTTAAAGAGAAATCAAATGTATTTTATAAATGAAGTTACACATAATTTTTTTTAAAGATGTGGGGCACAACTCAGTGTTAGGTATACAAATGTTCATCATGCAGGTACCTTTGTTGACGAGGTGTGCCCCCCCTTTCCCAGGCAGTTTCCCACTACTGACAATCATTCTTTTATAGCATTACGATAGTTGTTCAAGGTTCGTTTATGAGTGAGAACATGTGATACTTAAACTTATAATTAAGCTTATGAACAGAATAAAGTCTCCACTAATGCAATTTTTTTAAAGTGCTAGATTTATACTTAGATAAGATTTATAAGCTGATTTCCTGATTATGAATTTAATAAATTGAATGTTGATATTTGCAAACCGAAGCAACCATCTAAGTTGTTTTGCTATATTTAAATCTTATCTGAGGATGTAAAGAAATTTGATACTGATATTTTTTCTACCAGGAGCACAGTTAACGATGGTTGTCTTCTCATATTGCCTGATGATGGAGAGAACATATTCTCAACACGCCTGCCAGGTGCTTCATTTCAAATATCAGGGCGAGTTTTCATTGCTAATGTTAAATAACAAATTTCCATTTTGGTTTCACATATTAGTATAAATTCCTCCATTAATATCATTTAATAAACAGAAAGGCATCTACTCTTATTTTCCTGATATAGCTCCACATAACAGCCTGGGTACTGAAGACCATGTTTTTAATTCTCTCAAGAATTAAAGAGGGTCACCCTCAAGGAAAATAGTATTCTAGCCTTCACAGGACAGAAATATATGCCTTTATTATCCTGTGCTCACTCGTTTGGAAATTTTATGGTGTGGAGATGATGTGTATGGCATTTTCTATCTACATGACAATTTAAACCTATGATCTTATGAAACAAAAACTTATACTCTACTAAAGCAATACTAAGGAACTGACTTAAATCTATGCCAAAAATTTTTTTGGGGGAAGGAGCGTGGTGGTGGGGGGTCAAGACATCTAATTAATACCCCAATATATGTTCTGTATGAGTTTAGAGATTGACTGTTCACAATAGGAGTGACCATTTGCAAAAGTGAGAAAGAAAACTAGTCTTCCTACTAGAAAATTAAAGAGAAGAAAGCAAAATTAAGAAACTTAAAATCACAAAATTAAAGCAGAATAGAAAATGGCCCTTCTTCACATGGAAGGGAGACAAAACAAAGGGCAGAAATAACTCTTTAGGCAAAACTAGTGTTTGCGTCTTTTTGTCAGTCTGTCAGAAGATCAGCACAAGCTGAAGGCTTCAACTCCTAAGCTCTGCAAATATCCTCACCACCAGCCCACCTCTCTGCTGTGGCCTTTACATACCTTCCCCAAGAGCAGCTCTCAAATGAAGGCAACCTCTGAAGTAATGACTTCATTGTCACTGCAAGTCACGGTGGCACACCAGCTTCTTTCGTTTCTTGTGATAAATTTGGCAATACATTGATAATGTCCAGAAAACGAACACATTTTTTGAGTTTGCTCTATAACGAATAAATAATACATATACGTTTTTACATAACTATAATAGTCTATGTTTTTCTTTTCTAAGCTAATAGAAGGGTGTAGGAGATATTGGTGTATCCATGCCTCCTGTTTACACTAAGAGCAGCAAAGCATACTTCCTCAGAAAATGAAAAGGGTTTTTATACCATGCTCAATAAATACATGAAATAAAGTTAGTGGGTACTGTCTTTAAACACTGCCAAAGTGAAATGATTAATGTGCTGGTTAACTTCACAGGTAATTGTGTGTTATATACTTTATAAATGTCCATAGATTATGTTAATTGCAAAGGGACTCACTTATTCAACATTGCCATGAACACTGTCTGACAGAAGAAAGTGGTTTCCCCTGAATATCACCACAGTGTGCATCCAGCAGCTATCAGAAGTGGCATCATTCCTGATGCCCAGCTGCCATGCCAACATAATTAAGCAAGCTTTTACAGCATCCAGAGACAGCCCGGGCAGCTCTTCCACACAGCTAAACAGAGGGAGAAGAAAAGGAAGCCCAGAGAATCGGGGGAGAGACAAGAACGGAAACTGTGTGACCTGGTTCTGATTATCACTGCATTTTTCAAAATATGCTACACAGAAGAAAAATAAATGGCTGCCACTTTAGGAACATGTTCTCTGTTTTGATAAAGGACTGCCGATAGGAATGTATATGTATTTTTTTTACCATTGTGCACAATTCTGCCGCCACAGCCCTTCCAGGTGCCTTTCTGCCTAACTAAATTTCACTTTTCTTTTTAACGAGAAGGAAATATTTGTCCCGTGGCACTGCTTAATATCAGGAGTCACAGAAATTGTTAAACGAATCCCTTTGCAATTAACATAATCCACTGACGAGGAATCAGTGCATATTTCCCACACGTTTCTGAAGCCCCAATACGGGACAGCACAGTACTAGACTCTTGAAGGATACAAAGACAAATAAGACACAATCACCACGTTTGAGCTGCTCCCAACGCTTTAGGAGACGTGGGCAAATTTGCTGATGACCACCACACCAGGACACAAGTGCAGCGTGTCCAGAAGAAGGGAAGTGAGGCCAAAGCTGCAGGGGCTGTCTCTAGCCACGAATAAATCTAGGAAATTTTGATCAAGAGAGAATTTAAGTGGATTTTTCAGGCTATTGACGATTTGGATACATAGGAAT
Organism: Tarsius wallacei; assembly: GCA_963574415.1. Taxonomy (NCBI): domain Eukaryota; kingdom Metazoa; phylum Chordata; class Mammalia; order Primates; family Tarsiidae; genus Tarsius; species Tarsius wallacei. The sequence continues at coordinate 24,141 of CAUYQG010045712.1, forward strand.
TAAGAAGGGTGCATGTCTGGTGACAGAGTGCTTAAACAAAAGCAAGAAAGTCATATCACTGGAGCTCTGCCTCTGGAACAGCTAGTTTCCAGTTTGGCTGTTGTGCTTGTTCTTAATGGAGAGGATGGGAAAGGCATGAAATTTTAAGGACCCAGATGCCAGAATGTGGAAATAGAATACATTTGATAAAATATCAGTGCAGGGCCGGGCATGGTGGGCCAAGCCTGTAGTCCCAGCACTCTGGGAGGCCAAAGCGAGAGGATTGCCTGAGCCCGAGGGTTCAAGACCAGCCTTGGCAACATGGTGAGCCCTTGTCTCTACAGTAAATCAAAATATTAGCCAGGTGTGGTCGCTTGCACCTGTAGTTCCTGCTAATGGGAAGGCTGAGGCAGAAGGATTGCTGGAGCCAGGCAGGTCGATGCTGGGGCAGCTGTAAGCATGCCACTGCACTCTAGCCTGGGCAACAGAGTGAGACTCCAACTAAAAAATACATAGATAGATAGATAGATAGATGCAGGAATTAGCTCCTGATTGTGTGTCAACAGGAAAGCTCTCTAATAAGAGGCTTACTTAAGAGGATTGAAGTGGCTGCCAAGCTGAGAGATACAGCACAGACTTGGAAGACTCTGGAGGCTGGGGAAGCCAGATAGATGGCCATTTAATTAAGGTTATAAGCACATTTAATTAAAACTAGCATTCTATTTTCTGGTCAGTTGCCTGATTACTCCCCTGCCTAGCTCATATTTTAAAACTTTATCTTCTGAACTTTTGATTGTTCAGCAAATGGAACAAGATGCTATTTGAACTTTTTTTTTTTTTTTTTTGAGTTGGAGTCTTACTCCATTGCCCAGGCTGGAGTGCAGTGGCAAGTTCACGCCACCGCAGCGTCGACCCTCTGGGTTCCGGCGATCCTTCTGCCTCATCCTTCCAAGTAGCTGGAACCACAGGCACACACTACCATGCCCAGCTAATTTATTGATTTATGGTAAAGACGAGGTCTTGCCAAGTTGCCTGGGCTGGTCTCAAACCCACAGGCTCAGGCAATCCACTCGTCTCCGCCTCCCAAAGTGCTGGGATGTCAGGCTGAGCCACCAAGCCCACCTGGCCTGAACTTCTTAACTTGGTAAGTGGTTCAGCAGTTACGACCCTTATGTACACACTTATGCTTAAATATGGCACTCCATTTCTCCTTAGATTTGCTCTCAAGCATGGTTAACTTTATCCAGAACTATGTTACTATGACAAGTCAAAAGTCAGGCATTTCAGGTCAAGTTGAACAGATGAAACACTGAAGTCTGCAGAACCAGTAAACGTGTTTATTTACTGTCTTTTGTCCTTGTTGTGTCACTTTCTTGATAACATTTTGGCTATATTTTCTCTGAATTCTCACTTGATCAGGAAACTAATTAATGACTCAAACAAAAATGGAATTATTTTCAAGTTTCTGACACGTTCCTGATTCTTCAATTACACATTTTCATCTTCAAGAGATAAGCAAAGCTTCATATTTGGTGAATCTGTGGTTTTCTAAAATTGAAGCTGCTAGTGATTTGAAAATAGACTTTTAGAAAGTCAGAGTAGGATAACAATAGCTGTACTGAAAAAATAAGAAGAGAATGATCAGTTTTCACTTTATAGTCTTTCATTCTATTTTCTCACAAGTAAGTTATAGTCAAAGGTAAAAGAGCATACATTCTGAGACAGTAGTTTCTGTGACTCAGTAAAAATACATATATTAGTCTGATTATTTTTAATGATCAAATGTATTTAAGATAGTCACAAAGACAAGTGCTCCCAAAACCTGAACAAACATTTGTAGATTACAATGCGTGTGCTGATGTTAGGCTAGGCCAGTGTTCTGTAACAGAAGGGTGACTCTACATCACACAAAAAAATATAATAAACACATATTTACTGTACTATTCTCAGCAAATCTCCATGCATTCTAGTCTGACATACACAAATCTGAGTTTAGTAATTTCTCCCACCAAGAGTAGCAATAATGTCATTAAAAGACTTGGAATTGGCCGGGCTCGGTGGCTCAGCCTGTAATCCCGCGCCTTTGGGAGGCTGAGGTGAGTGGATTGCCTGAGCCCGCGGGTTCAAGACTCGCCTGGGCAAGCGGGACCTCATCTCTACAATAAATCAAAAAATTAGCCGGGCGTGGTAGCTCGTGCCTGTAGTTCCAGCTACTTGGAAGGCTGAGGCGGAAGGATGGCCGGAGCCCAGCAGGTCGAGGCTGCGGTGGCCGGGAGCAGTCACTGCACTCCAGTCTGGGCGACAGAGTGAGACTCCAACTCAAAAAAAAAAAAAAAGACTTGGAATTGGAAGATGATCAATGTTTAGCTTAACCTTAATTACTGGTGGTACACAAAGTCTTTGCATCAACAAAGTTAGACATCTTAACACACAACATTTATAAGACCGAGTATTTGATAAAGTTCGTTAAGAGGGAATAAAAACTTTTACATAAGTGTCACGCATCATTAATCAAACTCCAGAGTTGCTATGTACAAAGCACAGAAAATGAGTGATTGCCCAATTTGGGAACAATAAAAATAATTTAAAAATAGCCATCTCACAATCTTATTGTGAGTGATAAATTAAATTAGATTGATTACACATAAGAAGGTATTCACATAGGCCTGGGACACTATAGATACTCAAAAATATTTTTCCCCAAAACAAAATGTTCCGATGAAGTAGAAAATATCAGAGTCAATAGATTTCAGAATATTGTATAATTGGTATTTGTGTAATACCATGTGGGCATTAAATGTTGAGAAACCATTCAGAGTGCAGATTTAGATATTCAATCTTGTCTTTATTTTGAAATAAAAAATTAGCAAGTAGTATGATTAGTGTTCAAAAGTATTTGAAATTGAAAGGACAAAGATCTCATAGTTTTACAGTATTTCATAATGTTTCCATGTGTAGGCAACATTGATTAGTGTAGATTATGTAAAATTACAGGGTGGAGTTCAATCACTGTAATTGTGGTTATCATAGTCTCTATGTCCTTTTCACCTCCTTCAAAGAATCTGAGAACGCACCTAAAAATGAGGAATGTGGTTAGATGTGACCTGTTCAGCAAGACATTGATTTGGTATTTGCAAATGAGAACCTTGCCCTATAAAACATAAAAAGAACCTGTTTTCAGGCAGGATCAGACAATGATGATAAAGATATCAACAACAAGGTCTTTGGTCACATGTAATTTCGAGATAAAGTGAAATTATAAATTAAACATTGGGAAAAGATGGGATTGGTAATCACAATACTTAGTTTCGTGGCTATTTTGTTGTAAGATATTTTTAAACGTTATGAATTTGAATAAGGTAAGATGGATCATGCATGGATACATATGAGAAAATCAAAACTGGCTGAGAATACTATAAACTTATGTTATTATAACTACATGATAACTGAAACATAATAAGTTTGGAACAATCAAAAGGATAAAAACTTAAACATAGAAAATGGAGAAAAACAAAATCCCTGTAGCCTGGGAACACGATTTTTATTCAGTAATGACTATCAATATATGCAAAACACTTAGAAGAGTGTATGGGCTAAAGTAAGTGTAAGCTATATATTATTAGCTATAATTATATATAATTAGTTGAATTAAAGAGCATTTTGAAAATTCTTATATTTGTAGCACATTTGAGAATCCAGGACTTTGATTTTCAGTCTAATCTTTTGGTATAATATATTTTAGGAGCTTGGGGAAAAAAATGTGTGCATGTGAAATGCTTCTTAGTCCTGAAATGAGGTTAACAACTATATTCACTTTCAAAAGTTTAAATATTTATTCTAATCATCAGCTTATAGTTTGAATCTTTAGAAACATTTAAGATGGCAAAATAAATCTTCTTTAGAATCTTACATAAATAAAATTCTAGTCCCTTTTTAGATAGTAAATTATATAATTATCATTCTATTCGTACCCTTACTTGTACTGCCAATTTAGAGAATTGAATAGACCTAGGCAACGGAATCCTCCAGATCTGAAAGCCGGTGGACAGTTTGTCTTTCTCCTAAATGAGTACTGTTGAACATTGTGCTTTGTCTTTTTTGCCCACAGTTTCATCCTACATAAAATGATAAGACTTGTACCTATTTACTGCACAGGGTTCCTGCAAAGAATAAAAGGTGTATCTGACACTGAATAAGCACACAAAATCTGTAGCCATTACTACTGCTAATTCAGAGATAAGATTTTTTTTCCCCACAGGTCTGTGTAGGATTGTGGTAAAGTATAGAAAGACTAATAACAAGCATGGTGAAAACTTTGTGTGTGTGCATGTGGATATGTGAAGTCAAGTCCAGGTTAGATTGAAAATAGCAGAATTTCTTCCAGTAGAATACCACAGAACAGAAGAACCCATCTAAAGATAACTTTTCCTAAGGAATATCAATCAGCTGTTGAGACAGAGTGAAGGAGGATCATCACCTAGCAGGAGATAATGGAAAGACAAAATGACCACTGCTTATTTGGAAAATGAGAGCAGAACAGGATGACTTGTAGAGGGCTTGTGGATGCCTATTTATTTTCTAAGGGAAAAAATACACCTTAGCAAAGATGATCAAAAGCAATATCACCTCAGGAGGACAGGACTCTCTGAGGGAATCACATGCATTTTCTATTACTGCTTGACAGATGACCACAAACTTAGCATCTTGAAACAGCATACATTTGTCATCTCACAGCTCCTGTGGGTGAGGAGTCAACCAAGCTATAAGTGTGTCCTCTGCTCAGGGCATCACACAGTTGAAATCAAAGTGTCAGGTGACTGTGTTCTCATCTGAACCTCGACTAGGGAAGGGCACACTTCTAAGATCCCTGTTGTTGGCAGAATTAATTTTATTGTGCTTGTTGGGCAGAGGTCCCATGGTCTTGTCAGCTTTTGACCAGGGACTGCCTCAGTGATCACAGGAATTCCAGAGGCAGCTCCATACCCCGTCACAGTCCATATCTCTGCCTTCAGAAAGGGTTAACTTAACTATCTTCCAAGGACTCACCTGGTGAGGTCAGCCTCATCTGGATAAACCCCCTTTTGACTACCTCAAAGTTAACTGATTTGTGACCAAATCATAGGAGTGTTATCCCATCGTCTTTACAGTTCAGCTCACACTCAAGGGGAGGGAATGCTACAGATAGAGTATACAATGGGCAGAAATCGTAGAGAGAATCCCAGAATTCTGCCTACCACAGGAAGAAGAAAAAAAGAGACAATGGAAGTAGGAAGGTATAACCATGAACTTGCTGCATATCCTCACCCATCACACAGGAAAAAGATATGACATCTGAAAGAATATAGCACCTGTAAAAAAGAATATATATATATATATATATATATATATATATACACACACTATCATTTACTTCAATCAGTCTTTAAACCATTATATGGTGTCAGATAAAATATATCTTCTCTCCCATCTCAAATGGGGGATTATTTCTAATTCTTAATTACTCTCATTATGAGCTATGTAGGTTGATACAATATTTCCTGTTGATGTCCCTCTTAAAATCATTGTTTGTATATTTTACCAATAATTTTTAAAGGGGGTTTATTTAATCAAGAGCAATTTTATGTGAGTGTATTACTTTAGACACTATTTTTGTATTTTCTTTTAAAATTATGATAACAGCACAATGGAGATTTAAATTAAATCAAGGATGGTAAGTCTTGCTTCCCAGAGACTGTGTCTGCAAGGACAGCTGTGATCACATGACAGTGTTGTCTAGTAAATGATACAGCAACCTCAGTACTGTGCCAGAATACATGACACTGAATGTGATTTGTAAGCCTTCATTTACATAATAAAATAGTCCATTTTTTATTCTTATTAAAAGTGCTTCATGCCTCAGAATGAATGAGCCATTTGCTCCTGAGTCCCTACTGAGTCATTGGGAAGATGGCAGTGGAGACAGTTGGACTAATCGAGTCCCAGTGAGTGAATGAATATATAGAAAATTTTGTGTACGTGTCTGTGAATAAGTGGACATGTGAGTGACTGACTGAGTAGGAACTCAGGAGCAAGTGACCAGGGCTCTCCTGGCGAAGCAGCTGGTGCCACAGATGCTCTGCTTGCTCACTAGCACTTCCTGGGGCACAGACGTTGAGTGCTATTTTTAAAAACTCAACAAAGCCCTTCTCAGGAAGAAGCTGCCAGGAAAGACTACTGGCTCCAGCGTCTGACTCACCACTGGACACTGGCAGCAAGGGCTGTGGAGGGAGCACAGAGACAGAGCCCCACTGGAGATTTCAAAAGAGGCATGCTGCTACCATCTTGAAAACTGGGCAGGAAAATTCTCTGGCTTGCTCACCATGGAGTGACAGACCTGACCCGATCTCTGTGACAGGTGGATTAACCACTCAAGGGCTGATCATGACCCAGAGGGAATATCCTAAAAGCACAAATTTTGGAGGAACCTGATGAGTGGTGAGTCTCAGGCGCCTCATCCCCTATACCAATTCAGCCACAGGGCAATGGGTGTGACCAGAAAAGGAAGAAGAAGACCTCCAGAAAGATCAGTGCTGAATGTGGGGCTGACCCAATCCCCTCTTCCCCAGTAATCCTCTGAACATCAGACCCACATGACCGGGACACGACTCAGAGGGACAAACCCAGGCAGAGCCTGGACAGCAGTCGCAGTAGGAGGACTCCACCCCAGGTTAAGCCTAGCTGGTTGTCCCCCACCAGTACCTGGGAGAGAGACAATCCCACACCGCCCCGCCAAAGGGGATCCCCTTGACCATAATAGAGTGGAAGGGGAAGACTGAAACTCCACCCGCCCCCAAAGCTCCCTACTCTTTTCCTGGGCCGACCTTAGGGGGATGAGGCAAAAGCTCTAGGAGACAACAGAGGGCCAGCTGAGAGAAGCAGCTATAGAACTTGCCATAAGAGGACAGGGATTTTTTTTGTTTGTTTCTTAATTATTTTTATATTTTTCATTTGAGCATGAATATGTATGCGAGAGATCTATTTGCATCTCCCCAACCCCTTTTTTCTTTCTTCTTTGCTTTTCTTTTTTTCTTTCATTTTTTGTCTTCTGTTTATGTGTGCATGTGAAAGATTGAGTGTTCATCTTTCAGTTTTTTTGTTTGTTTTTGCTTTTTTATTTTCTATTTTAGTTTAATGTGTGTGTGAATGCATGTGCAAAGGTTCAATTTTAATTCTTTTTGTTTTTCTTTTCTTCTTTTTCTGATTTTCTTCTCCTTGCATTTTGGGTTGAGTGTGTGTGTGTGTATTTGGTTTTCATGTTTTTTGTTGTTGGTGGTTGTTGTTGCTTTTCTGTTTTGCATTGTCATTATTCCAGTTTTTTTGAGTGTGTGTGTGTGTGTGTGTGTTTAATTACTTTTTGTTTGGGTTTCTGATGTTGTTATTCTGTGTTTTATTAATTTTTTTTAAAAAATTATGTCTGTCTTATTTTCTTCTACTTTTCTCTGTTCACCACATTGCTGTTACCGCATCTTGGACTCGGGGGGTAAATACACACATCCATTGCATCAGCATGTACAGTGGTGGTGGGGAGTGGGTCTCAGGAAACCCATACCACAAACATTGTGATCCACAAGTAGTTTCTGAATCCTAGCTCCCCGTCCTCCACCTTATTCAACTCTTAAAACTACAAGAGACAGCAAAGCTTCTCATTCACAGATCTGTTTCAAAATTGAACAAGTTCAGAGCCCTGATCAGAGAAGAACAGTGGGTTGAGCAAAAATCAGAAGTGAAAGCCTCTCCCACTGCCACAGAATAATGGAACTAAAGAGAAAAAGAGATCTGTCACAAATGAGGAAAAATCAATGGAAGAACACAGGTAATTCCCGGTGTTATAAAGAGAAAATGCCAGAAAAATCAGACCTCAGAACCCGAAAAATGAAAGTCACAAATGACTGGCCCCACAATACAGCAGGGGTTATGGAATGGGTGGAAAGAGCACATAAGACTCAAGAAAGACAAGGTCACAACACTGAAAGAATTTGTAACAGAGAAATTGGCCATAAAAAATTTCATCCAGGAAATAAATAACAAGATGACAAGCATGAAAATCAGAATTGATGAAGCAGAAGAAAGAATCTCAGAACATGAAGACCAAAACAAGAAATCAACCCAATCTGTAAATAACATAGAAAGAAAACTCAGAAAGAAAGAAGAAAGCCTACAAGAGATGTGTGATTATATCAAGAGGGCAAACATATCTTTGTCAGGATCCAAGAAGAAACAGAAATGAAGAACACCTTGGAGCAAGTATTCCAGGAGGTAATCCAAGAAAATTTTCCCCATCTTGCCAGAGATGTGACCATCCAAACACAAAGATACAGAGGACCCCCACAAGACAACAAATGAGAAATCAACCCCCAGACACAAAGTAATTGACCTACACAAAGTAGACACAAAAGAAAAAATCCTAAAGGCAGAAAGAGACAAAGGTCAGACTACCTACCGGAGAAATCCAATCAGAATAGCAGGAGACCTATCAACAGAAGTGCTACAAGCTCAATGGGACTGGAGTCCAACATCCAAAGTCCTCATAGAAAAATAATTTCAATCAAATTTCTTACCCAGCCAAGCTCAATTTCATCAGTAATGGAGAATTAAAATCCTTCCCAGACTTCCAATCCCTAAGAGATTATGCAGCTTCCAGACCAACTCTACAAAAGACACTTAAAAATTATTAAGCACTGTAGAAAAAAAAAAGAATGACCATGAACTTCCCAAGAAAACAGCCAAGCACAGAATCAACAGAGAGTACATTGTGACTACAAACTTGAAAACACACCCATACAACAACCTAAAAGTTTAAAGACAACAAAGAAAAAACTTTATAAGATCCTCATGATGGGGATAAACAATCACA
>CAUYQG010045713.1:0-69273 GCA_963574415.1 Tarsius wallacei
TTTTTTGAGTTGGAGTCTCACTCTGTCGCCCAGACTGGAGTGCAGTGGCCGCTCCTGGCCACCGCAACCTCGACCTGCTGGGCTCCGGCGATCCTTCCGCCTCAGCCATCCAAGTAGCTGGAACTACAGGCGCATGCTACCACGCCCGGCTAATTTTTTAATTTATTGTAGAGATGAGGTCTCACCAAGTTGCCCAGGCGGGTCTGGAACCCGTGGGCTCAGGCAATCCACTCACCTCAGCCTCCCAAGGCACGGGATTACAGGCTGAACCACCGAGCCCGGCTGAATTTGGGTTCTTAATCGCTATTTTGTGCTACATAGCATCATCTACCTCGGAGAACATCTAGTTTAAAACGCTACCTTGGGAGGTAATGCTATTTAGTAGAATGTATATGGACTTTTCTAACTAGAAGAACCTTTGTTTATATTTAGTTCTGTACACTTTCTAGCTTGCAATTTGGAGCTAGTTGCTTAGCTTCTCTTTGTTTGAGTAGCTATAAAGTTGGATAATCATACTTACCAAACTATGCTGTAGTGAGAAAGAATGGTGTGTCTGTCTAACATACTGAGTATAGATGAGGCAATTGATATATGGAACAATTATGTAATTCTGGAGAGGACACAAAGGTCAAAGTAATTATATCACATAGCTCATAGTGGAATACCCAGGTTACAAGTTAGATTTCCTGATTACTGTATTTCTTGCATTGAACCACACAATGAAATTAGTAATAACAAGATTCATAGAAAAACCACCTGCCAATTTCTCTGTATTCCTCTTGATATTCTAGCTCAGAATCTGTGATATTAACTGCTGTTGCTAATTTGCTGAACTTCAAGAGTGAACCATTGCTACTTTTGTATTGTGTATCAGAGATTCCCCAACCCTTGACAACAGGTCCATGGCCTGTTAGGAACCAGGCCACACAGTAGGTAGTGAGCAGGGCACCAGCGAGCAAAGCCTCATCTGTATTTACACCTGCTCCCCACAAACACATTACTGCCTGAGCTCCACCTTCTGTCAATTCAGTGACGGTATTAGATTCTCATAGGAGCGTGAACCCTATTGTGAACTGCACACGCAAGGGATCTAGGTTGCATGCTCCTTAGGAGAATCTAATGCCTGATGATCTGAGATAGTGATGCTCTATATTTCATTATATATTATAATGTAATAATAATAGAAATAAAGTGCACAATAAATGTAATGGGCTTGAATCTTCCAGAACTCTTCCCATCTCCTACTGTCCATGGAAAAATTGTCTTCCACAAAACCAGTTCCTGATACCAAAAAGGTGGAACTGCTATTATATATAAGATCATGGATTTCTGTATGATATGTATCTGTCTTGCTGTCCCGATTAGATCATAAAATACCCACACAGGGATTATTTCTTGATTTTTTAAAAATATCTTTTGTATTCTTGAGTTTCACCTTCAAGTATGGAAGAAAGGCTTTTTATGTTAGAAAACCCACAAATCAACTACTTTAAATTGTTTTAAAAATTTTAATATTGTATTTTGTTTTTAATTGGTACATAATAATTGTGCATGTTTAAGGAGTCCATAGTAATGTCTCAATACATGCAATGTATAGTGGTCAGATCAAGATAATTAGCATGTCTATCATTCCAAGCACTATCATTTCTTTGTGCTGGGAACATTCAACATCCTCCTCCTAGCTGTTTAAAACTACGTAGTGCATTATTCTTAACTATAGGCCCTCTAGAGTGCTATAGAACACTACAACTTATTCCCCTGTCTAGCTGTAATTTTATATCTTTTAACAAATGTCTCCCAATCCTCTTTTCCTTCCCAGTTTCTAGTATCTTCTGTTCTACCTTTTATTTCTATGATATCAGATTTTTGAGCTTCTGCATATGAGTGAGAACATGCAGTGTTTAACTTTCTGCTCCTGGCTTATTTCGCTTAAATCTGCTTTTTTGAGAGATACTTAACATTCAATAAATTGTACCAACTTTAAGCGTACAATTCTATGAGTTTTGACAAACGTCTACAGTTGTGTTACCATCATCACAATCATGATATGAACTAGTCTGTCCAATATGGTTGCCACTAGCCACTTGTAATGACTGATCACTTGAAATGTGGCTAATACTAATTAAGTTGTGTTATAAATATAATATACACTGGATTTCAAAGTCTTAGTAAAACATTTATGGTGATTATAGTAACACTATTTTGATACATGATATTAGAATATATTATTCAAATAAATATCACCCATTTTCTTCTACTTTTAAATGTGGCTAGTAAAATATTCAAAATGCTAACTGGCTGGCACTATATTTCTATTGGACAATGGCCACACAGAGCATGTCATCACTTCTAAAAACTTTCTTCTTACCACTTTGTAAGCAATGCCCTTCCCTCACCTCAACTCATGACAACCACTGATATTCTTTCTGTCAATATTGTTTTGCCTTTTCTAGAATAACTAATAGTACTTGACTGAAAACTTTTTGTCTGATTTCTTTCATTTAGCATAATACTTTTGTGATTCATCCATGTTGTCATGAATTAGTGGTTTGCTCGTTTACTGTTGAGTGGTATCTATGGATGAATATTCCACAGTCTATCTATCTCTCAAATGGACATTTGGTTATTTCCAGTTTTTTATTAATAATAAAGCTAGTATGAACATTAATAAAGTCAGTTTTTTATTATTAATAAAGTCTTTGTATGGACATATGTTTTCATATCTGTTGGATAAAGATGTCAGAATGAGATTATTGGATGATATGATAAGTATATGTTCAACTTCGAAAAATACTGCTGAAATGTTTTCCAAGGTGGTTGTAACACTCCCTATCACCACTGGTGGTGTTTGAGACTTTAAGTTGCTCCACATTTTCAACAACTTGGCATTGTCACTCTCATTTAATTTTAGCCATTCAAGTGGATGCCTACAGTATCTCATTGCGGTGACTGTATGTTTTGTTTATAACTGTTGATGTTGAGGATTTTTTATGTGTTTATTTGCCTGCCATTCGTATTTCTACTTGGTGAAATGTATCAATCAAATATATTTCTCATTCTCTTTTTGCATTATTCATCTTTTAATTGAGTTGAAAGAGTAAAGAGTTCTTAGCTTCCATTTAAATGTCCTCAAGCTTACTCATATTTTCTTCGGCACTGTTTAATCTGCTGGCAAGACAATACATTGTATTTTTTTTTTTTTTTGAATTGGAGTCTCACTCTGTCGCCCAGACTGGAGTGCAGTGACCGCTCCCAGCCACCAGAGCCTCGACCTGCTGGGCTCCGGCGATCCTTCCGCCTTAGCCTTCCAAGTAGCTGGAACTACAGGCGCGTGCTACCACACCTGGCTAATTTTTTAATTTATTGTAGAGATGAGGTCTCACCAGTTGCCAGGCGGGTCTCGAACCCGCGGGCTCAGGCGTATTTTTACATTTCAAATATTGTAGTTTTCATCTATAAGTTTCTAGTTTTTTTCTTGCTTACACTTTTCCTTATATTTCTCTTTTTTCTATCTTTGTGAACAAGTGAAGCATATTTATAGTACTTTTAAAAATGATTCTTGTCTTCACATTCTATTATAGCTGTTATTTTTGAGTCTGTTTTCATTCGTTGGATTTTCTCATCTACATTGTTTTTATTTTTCCGTCTTTTTGTTAATTACCGGACATTTTATATTGCTGCTGGATTTTGTTGTATGTTTGAAAATAATGATAGATTTTCCTCTGGCACAGTTGATCTACTTGGAATCAATTTGTTTCTTCTGAAGCTTGCTTTTAAACTTTATCAGAGTGCAGAGTAACAGCTAGTCTAGAGTTAATTAATCTTTACTACCATGTTGATAATGATATGATAATTTTTATAGATGTTCCATGTAATCACACAGGCTGATGGAAACATGAATTACGACTAACTCTACCTGAGGTCTGGTGTTTGTTTAGACTGAGGTTCTTCCTTCGCCTTCTGTAGCTTCCTCTCACTCAATTGCATGCGAGTGAGTCTTCAGCCAGACTCAAGGGAACCCCTCAGTAAAACCCCAGAGTTCTGTCTCTGTGGAGTTCCCTCATCTCTGGTGCTTGGTCTTACACTCTTTAGCCCTCTTGGTTTCCCTAAATTCTGATCTCTTCCTTAATTCAGTGTGAATGCTGATCTCGGTTTGAGTTCCTCCTGTCTGAACTGCAGACTAGCAGTTGCCTTCAGGTGGTACCCTGACATTCATTGACCACATTGTTTCTTTACCTTCTCTCAGGAATCAAAATCCATTGTTTCATGGATTTTTGTCCAGTTTTCTGGTTATTTAAAGTGGGAGGGTTAGTCTATTTCATTATTCCTTCATGAGTGGAAGCATAAGATTAAATATTTCAGACTTGAAATAAAACATCTTATCTGAAACCTGCACAGGTGACATGCACAGCCCCAATTTTTCCTTTTCTTCGATGGTTCAAAATATCTGCCCTCCACGTGGTTCTTCAAGGAGTTAATTTGGTGTTTTTGCTCTCTGGGTTCCAAGAAAAACCCAGTTAAGAATGTTAACACTTTACAAGAAAGGAAATCTATGGACTATAATGAACATGCCTGTTCTAAATGTTTAAGAATGTATTTCTATATCAAATTAGAGCATTAAAAAGCATTTTAATTGGAGCACTTTTCCTTAACTCTCCCATAAATGGTTTCACTCAGTTATATTTCAATATTGTGCTTTTAGCTTTCATTAAGGCCAAATAAAAACGTACTGTACCTTCTGTTAATACACACACATATACACACAGAGCAGCAAACGTGGACACAGTGAAAATTAAATTACCACAACACATCTCCCATCACTTCCCACAACTAAGTCTGATTGTCAGATCCTTTGTTCCTGGCTTGGTTAAAACCGTGTAAGAATTCAAGGAATAAATTAATGGATGCCATTTAATGTATTTTTGGTAGTTTTGACTCTTATTTCAACTTTGCTGTTCTAATGCCATTTTTGTTATGTTATTATGATTTTTTAAGAGCAGAATATACATTTTAAAACAAAGAATAAATAAAATCTGATTTTCTGTTTTGACAATGCTGGACACATAGTTGGTATTCAGTAAACCCTGCTGAAATGGAAGTTCATTACTGATACACTTAAGCTGGTGAACATAAGCAGAAAGTGAATTAAAGTCAGCTTATGTCAGTCCCAAACACATGTTGGCAACTACAACATGCAACATGTTATGGTGGGTGCTTGAAAATAAATTGACTCTGATGTGGTCTCTGTCCTCATGAAGGAATAACTCTGAAATTCTGTTCTGTGTTGAAGTAGTCAGAACAGATTGCATCCTCTGCTTGGAATGTTCCCTCTCCCTGTAACACATCTCACCAAGATAATCTCTCATCTTGTTCCTTACTTCATTCTTCCCAGGCTATTTTTCCTAAAATATGACTGTCTCTTTACACTTTATTTCTTATTCTGCTTTATTTTTCTTCATAGCTTTTGTCATCACCTGATAACATTATATATTTACATTTTTCTTTCTCTTTTCCCTTTCACTTCAAGGTAAGCTGTATGAGGGGAGGAATTTTGACTGGTGTGTACATTACATTATTCCTAGAACTGTTGCTGGTATGACTAAGTGCTTAATAAATATTAGCTTAATCGATCAATGAATAAATAAAAATACATTCTCTATTATTAATCTGATTATAGACATGTTTATGTTTGGCCTGAATTATTTGTAACTTGCTAGAATTTCCTAATGCAAGCTGGTTGTATTCGAACTCATCAAGAATAGTTTCCAATCTTGCTGTTCTTGTGAGGAGGATATTCTGTGTGGGGAGTTTAATTGCCCGTCCCCCCAAAGAGCACTACTGGTGCATAAAGTTGCCTAAAATTTTTGCTGTTACCTATCCATGGCTAAGCTAAACTCTTAAGTGTTTGTGGTTTGGGTTTTTTTTTTTTTTTTAACTTTGGGGGTTTATCCTTTGATTTTTTTAAGTTAGTTTGGGTAGATCTCAGTAATTTTATATAGTAAGATATTTTAGAGGGTTTTTTTGGTTTTATTTTTGTTTTTAAGAAAAAGATTTCTGTCTCATGCTTGTATGCTTCTACTCTACTTTGAGTGTAGGATTCCATCATGATGTTTTCAGGGAGAATAGATGTATCTACCTAAACATTCTTTATTTCAAAAGGTTATGAAAATTTAACTAGTCTCAGACAGACTAAATTCTGTAAATCATAATGTATTATTCTAGCAGCACATGGGAAATATTGGAATTTATCTTGCTGTGAGTATGGCTGGTAAAGTGAGCCGTACTGTTGCACTTAAGAGTCTTTGATGTTTTAGAATGTTGCCATTAAGGGCTTTTAATCATACATTTTGGATTCATGAGAAAAAAAAAAATCCCTGGGTTTATTCTAAGATCCTAACAGATGCCTTCTGCCAAAATTCCTATAAAATATATCTCTTTTTCTATATTTTGATTGACTTCCATATTTATTTAATAACATAAATATTTTGTTTATTATTAGAAACAAAACCAGAAATAGTCAGGATCTGCAAGACCATGTAGACCTCTTCTTCAATTTACAGTTGAAAAAACTGACACCCACTTTCCTTAGACAGAAAAGGACTTTCTCAATGACTCACAGTTAATGATGGCCAGGACTAGAGATTGGAATCCTAAGGTCCAGTTTGCTAGCATGCCAGACTTTTAAATACATTAAATATTGTGTTTTGAGTATTGTTTTAATAGTAATATTTTCCTATGAGTGGTAGATATGTCAGAGAATAAACCACAGTCTACTCTTAAGGAAATTAATTAGATAAAAGAAAGGAGTCTTGGTTCTTTATGAAAATAATATTGTTTAAAGCCGATACATTGGGTTTAGTAGTAGTTACTATTTTACTATTGAGTAAAATCGCTTTGCCTCCTTCGGAGTACTGGAGTAGGACTGCAATGTAGGCATGTTTCTAAATTGCTAATTTTGTTAAAAACTGGCATCTGCTGCTAAAGAATCACTAACTCTTTACCCAAAGGTTAAAATGAATTGTCACTATTTTTGAGCATTATGGAGTAAGAGAAATCCTGCCTATGGACGTTTGTTCACATGGCTTCATCCTTCTATTTTTAGGAAGCTCAAGGACCTGAGACAAAACTGATGCTGAATATCTCTCTCCAAAGGGCTGGAACTTTAAAATATTTCGTCTTTTCCCTGTCACCAGATTTCCTTTTCTTACCCTGCTTCGTATTGTGTGTCTTACACTACTGATATGGGGCTAGCGTATCTGCCATTTAAAAATGGTCTTTGAGCTCCTCTTTCAGTGAAGTTGAATGTTTTTCCATACATGTTCATGCTGATGAAGGATACACAATGATTTAGCATGATAAAGCTCTAGAAGGGTCTTTGACTTTTCTAGTGAAGGTCATGGCAACCATTTTACCTTACTTGTAGTTGTCAGGATAGTGAGAAATCTACAGAGAAAAACAAGCAAGTTAAGGCAAATAAATAAATAGTAATTTCATAACATTGAGTTGGTATGATAGCCATTAGGCACACAAAAAAATTAAGGTTGGGCATGGTGGCATATTCCTGTTATCCCAGCACTTTGAGAGACCAAGGTGGGAGGATTGCTTGAACCCAAGAGTTTGAGATCAGCCTGGGCAACACAGCAGCACCTTATCTCTACAAAACACACACACACACACACACAAATTAGCCAGGTGCGGTGGCTTGCACCTGTAGTCCTAGCTACTTGGAAGGCTGCGGCAGAAAGATTGCCTGAGCCCAGGAGTTCGAAGCTGTGATGACTATAAATTGTGCCACTACACTTTAGACTGGGCTACAGAGGGAGACTCCAACTCAAAAAGAAAAAAAAAATCTGTATAGATATTTTCCCCCTGTGCAATCTGTTGAAACATTTTAGGCTTCCATGTGGTCTCTGAGTGAAATTTACTTTTCATTACAAAGTCTGTTCATACAAAACATATGCTCCATTACTTTCTAGGAAACAGGAACTCATAGCCCACTGTGAATATCTAAAAAGTATACTAACTACAAACAAATGAAATTAAGATTGAGAGCCATCAGTCATTATTTTCTTTGTGCACCTGCAAATGAGAAAAATGCAGTAATGAACTTGGTTTTGATATCAAGTCATTTCCCCGTATCTAAAAAAAATTGTGACGTACAATGAGCTTAAAATCTGTTTTGATTTTTCCACTTTAAAAAGTTTTCAGCTGTTCACATAATTTAGAAAATAACAAAAAATATCTGCCTTCCCATGAGAGTTTTCATGGTAAGTCCAGCATGACAACTAAAAAGACTTGACTTGTTAGCAGCCTTGCTGCAGGAAATAATATATTGTCATGCAGATTTCCAAGAAGAACACCAAGTTATTTTCTGCTGTTTCTCCCTTTAGGAGTTTTCAGGATTCTAAAACTTTTATGAGATAGATAAAGCAAGTCTTTCTGAAGACAAATTGGAAACTGTAGAATGTGAAACTATTCTATGCCACTGGGTGAATATAATCCATCTCAGTTGTGTAAGCGTAAACTCAAGACAACAATCCTTATTGATGTGAAATAAATGTCAATATAAAACAACAGCAACAACAAATCTGAACAGGTTTTGATGAAATTAGAGTTAATATATTTCATGTGGATTTTAAAAAAATAATATATGTGTGGAAGGCTGAGGCGGAGGGTCGCCTGAGTCCAGCACGTCGATGCTGGGGTGGCTGTGACAGTGCCACTGCACTCCAGCCTGGGCGACGGAGTAAGACTCCAACTAAAAAAAAAAAAGATACACATATTTTTTTTCATGTTAAATTGACAAGTAAAACTTGGATATATTTATGGTGTACAACATGATGTTTTGATATATATATATATATCCATTGATATATACATATATTCATTATTTCACATATATGCAAATATATCTATTACATCACATACCATTTTTATAGTGAAGATATTTAAAATTTACTTTTGTAGTAATTTTCAAGTATACAGTGTATAGTTATTAACTACTGTTACCATGATCTCTTTAACTTACAAGAGGGGACCCCCCAATTCTGAAATTTGTGCATTTATTCTTACATGTTTAAACTTCAACTTCACAGTACTCTCCATTTGCTGCAACACACTATCCAGATGCTTTTTCCACTGCTCAAAACAGTTTCTGAACTAGTCAATTTTGATGCCTTTTAGTGCTACTGCCGTTTTTTGTTTCACCACTTCCATTTTGGCAACATGCTTTCCTTTAAGGAGTTTTTAAATTCGAAGAAACAAAACAAAAAGTTGTTTGGGGTGAGATCCAGTGAATAGGGAGGGTGGGGCCCTGGGGTCATGCCATTTTTGGTCAAAAACTGCTGAACACTCAGCGATGTGTGGGCAGGTGTGCTCATAAATCACCCATCATTAAATGGGCAAACGCATTGAAAGATTCTCTCCCCCAAAATTCACTGAAGCTGAATGCAACCTCTCACAACATCACTAGCTGGTACACTGATGCCGATGGGTTCCTAGAACACTTGCCTAGTGGGGGAAACCTGTACTACAAGGAGCCAGCCATCAAAAACATAATTCTCCTCCTTAACTGAAATGCTGTATTGTTTGACCAAGGTCTTCACAATCTCTCTCATCTACCCACCCCAGCCCAGTAGCCATCATTCTACTTTCTGCTTCTTTGAGTTTGATTTTCTTTTTTTTTTTAGATCCACATTTTAGCGAGATTGTACAGTATTTTTTCTTCTGTGCCTGGCTTATTTCACTTAGCCTAATGTCCTCTAGATTCATCCAAATGGATTAAAACTTAAGTGTAAGACCTAAAACTGTAAAACTATTAAAGCTATTAAAGGAAAACATAGGAAAAAAAACTTTCTTTAAAAGGCATTTCTATAGCTTTGGGGAATACAAATAGCTTTTGGTCTGGGCACCATCTCCACCTGTGCACATTGTACCCAACAGGGGATTTTTTTTGTCCCTCCTCCCCTTCCCCCCCTCCTCTTTCTGAATCTCCAGTGTCTATGGTAATCGGTATGGAGATTATTCAAAGAACTAAAAGGAAATCTACCACTTGATCCAGCAATCCCACTACTAGGGGAGCTAAGGAACAGAAGTTGTTATATTTAAAAAAGGCATCTGCACCCGCATATTTATTGTAGCACAATTCACAATGGCAAAGATGTCAAGAAGCTTCTTGATGTTGATCTAGTCAATGATTTTTTTAAATATGACCCCAAGAGCACAGACAGCTAAAGCAAAAATAGACAAATGAGATTGCATCAAACTGAAAAGCTCCTGCACCAGAAAGGAAGCAATCAAGAGTGAAGAGACAGACTATGGAATGGGAGAAAATATTTGCAAACCACACATCTAATACATTCAGAATCTATAAGGAACTCAATCAACTCAATAGCAAGAAAACAAATAATCTTATTTCTTAAATGGGCAAAGAACAGGTGTGAGCAAGAAAAAGCAGAAATTGATGAGAGTTTGAGGGAATGATAACCAATGGACACAGTCATAATAGCAACTTCTGTCGCATTTCTAAGTATGGAAGCATGAAACGGAAGTGTTTGGAGGAACTGAGACATTTTCACTGCCTCTAACTTGGGTGGCTTTGACTAGATTGGGAGAGTTCCAACGTATATACCTGACTGCAGGCATCTACCCCAGGAGAAAGTAGAGGAGGAGAATGGATGAACAGACTCCACATATCATGCCTACTACCAAATCAACTCATCAGTGTCACTGTGTGAGACAATGTATGAAAAAGCACAGAGCACAGTTCCTGGCACACAGTGAACACCAAATACATGGTAGATATTACTAAGGGGGGTAGCAATGCTTAATGGCTAAACGCGTAGACTCTGAAGTCAAACCATCTGTGTTTTCATCTTGCTTCCACAATACCAGCTGGGTAAACTTGGGAATGTTACTTAACTTCTCTGAGACTTGCAAGATAAAAATACTATCTACCTCATATGGTTGTCAGGGAAATAAATGAGTGAAAATATATATGTATGTATGTATATGTGTGTGTGTATGTGTGTGTGTGCGTGTATGTAGTAAGCCCCAATTTAAATATCAACTATTTCTACTACAACTATAATAAGGATGAGGATTACTGCTACTATCACCACTACTTCTGTGACTATTATCTGGCCTATCTTTTCAGAAATTGGCTGGAAACTTGTAGAAGCTTTGAGTAAGCAAGGCTGGATAAGTCAGGAGCTGACTAATATGACCAATTAGGGCCAAGCTGAAGCTTACTTTTTAACACCTAAGAAGCAAATGTGAACAAAAACAGGTTATCATGAGGATTAAACTATTTGATAAAGTCACTTACTGATTTTAGCAAATTATTTATAAGTAAACAATGAAATGATGCCATTTTAATTACAGATTAAAGGCACACCAAATTCTTACCAACATGAAAAGGCCAGACACCCAATATTTATTAAGGAAAGCCTTATGTAACACAAACTCTGAAAGAGTTGTCTAACAGTTATTTTATGTACTTTAAAAGAACTGACACCATTTTTTTTATGGTGGTAAAATATACATAACTTAAAATCTATCATTTTAAACATTTTCATAGATTTCAGTGGCATAAAATACATGCACATCGTTGTGTATCCATCGTCACCATTCATCTCCAGAATATTTTCAACTTCCCAAGCTGAAACTCTTTACCTATTAAACAACAACTCCTCATCTCTCCCTCTGCTGAGCCCCTGGTAATCATCATACTGTCTCTAGAAATGTGACTACTCTAGGCATGTCATTTAAGTAGCATCATGCAAAACTGTCCGTTTGTGTTTGGCTTATTTCATTCAGCCTAATATCTTCAAGGTTCATCCACGTTGCAGCACACATCAGCATTTCATGCATTTTTAAGGATGAATAACATTCTACTGTAAGTATAGACCACATTTTATTTATCTATTCATTGTTGATGGACATTTGGGTCGTTTCTACCTGTTGTGAATAATGCTGCTATGAACAGTGGTGTACCTGTAGTTATTTTTACAGCTGTTATCTAAATTTGGCTTTCCATTAAAATGAACTTTCTCCCTTAACAATCCAAATTAGTGAGTATTTCCTGTATCTCTCTCTCTCTTCTTTTGTCATATTAGAATGGTACCTTAAAACAGTGGTTATCAGTCTTTAGCATGCATTAGAATCACCCCAAGAGCTTATTAAACAAAATTGCTGAGCCCTGTCCCAATGTTCCTGACCCAGTAGGTATAGGGCAGGGCCTGAGCATTTTCATTTCTAATACAATACCTGATGATGCTGTTGCTGCTGGTTAGGACCACATTTTGGAAACCACTGTTTTGTAGTGTGGTCTTAGTTGATAAAAACAGCCTCTGACACTAGCTTCATCACTTTGAGCAAGTACCTTTCCCTCTCTTCACCTACAAACTGAGATGGTTGCTAATATGTGTGAACTCTTCTGTGATCTAAAAGTTGTGTGTGTGTGTGTGTGTGTGTGTGTGTGTGTGTGTTAGTATCTTGGCAGGCACTCTCAAGTTAGGGCAATTTGAGGAGATATATAGCAAGATTCATTTACAAAGGTATATAAAGGAAACCATAAAGAATAGTTCAGTTGCCCATGTTAGAAATGGTGGTACCATTAACATCCATAAACCTCAAGGAAGGGGGAAAAGAGGAGTTACAGTCAAGGGGGTGAGTGGAGACAGGCATTATACAGCCAGTGGGACCCTCAGTTGGCCCATGATGGCCCCTTGTGAAGGTAAATGTCTGTCTCATCCTGCTTCTACTCTCTTTTGGCTGGACGAAAGGTCACTCAAGTCATCCTCTCCTAGCATAAAGTGGAGTGATGAAGATGAGGCGAGCTTGGGAAGGAATCAGGGAATATCCCACACAATGGAACTAGCAAATACAACCAGCAGCTGCTGGAAAATCTATCACAGTGAGTATATATAATTATATATAGTATGTATATACATATATATACCCACACACACATATATATGTAATTTTTTTTTTTACTGCCACTCAGATATCTCAAAACATGCTCTCAAATAATGTTTTGCGTCCTTTTAGCCCCAACTAAATATAATTGTTGGTGTCTAGCAGATGTTGATTAGTCACACTCATACTATCTGGGGAATTTTTTATGACCCCAAAATGTTTCAGGTGTGATTACATGGAGAATGAGGCTTAGAGAAGACAGGCATTGTTGCCTACTTTCAACTTTCTCTCTGGCATGGATCAACCAGTGGTGATATCCTCGTTAAGATCCATCTAGTGTGACCTGATTTGTTGTTGATTAGAAGGTCTCATACTTCCTCTGATCAGATATTTTTACATTTTACATGGTCTAGTTATGGTTTCTCACCATATTTGCCATTTCTTAATAATGAAGCAACTAAATGGTTCCAGCTTCTCCGGCAGGACTGGTATTTTATATTGGAAACTCACAATGTGAGAATCTAAATGAATCTAGAGCTCTGTCATTTTAGGATCTTTGCATTTTATCTCAAGATGAATCTGAGACAAACAAAATGAACAAAGAGCAGTGTATAAAACAAATTAACTAAGTTATACTCATTGACCACTTATTATAGGCAAAGAATCTTGCAAGATGTCAGAAGGATTACACAAACCTATAACTAACTGAGTCATACTTAGGAGTTTAGGTTAATTTGTAGAGAAAAGGGAGACATGCCTGAAAAATAAGAGTAGTCATAAAAAGGTAGAAATATTTTTCTAACTCATCTTGTTGGATGCTTTTGTGTTGTTTCCTCTTGTACTTTTCACTCAGAGCATTTATTATAATTTATCATTATATATTTGGGAAATTAATGATTTAATTCTTGACTGTAATGAGGGCAGAATTATGTCATTTTTTCCCCCACCAATATGACTAGGAACATTGGTAATCGCCTGTCGAATTAAATAACCACATAAATACATATATAAAAACGAAGTCATAGCTTAGTAGTTGAAAGTGGATAGGCAAAGATTTACTGGTCATGTATCACGAGTCAGATGCTTTGCAAAAGTTGTCACTTAATTATTATTGCAAAGATGACAGCTATAGACAAGGCAATGAGGACGTACCCAACTCTGCAGGATCCTGTGCCATTGATGCTGCCTGACTGTTACAGAGTTAGTCTCCCCATGTCTTCATGGTCGCTTGTGTTTTCCTTCTGTGCCTCTGGCACCAATGCATCCACACCTTATCATATTTAGTGTTTCAAAGGGCTTTTTACTTTACAGAGGGCTTCATGGCCATCCATCAATAAATCCCCATAGCAGCTACATGGAGGATGTAGTGTCTGTCCCACCTTACAAAAGAAGAAATGTGTGGCCTTCCCCAAGATGCCACCCAAGTCAAGAGCAGAACAGAACTTAAAGATGGGACTTCCACTTCCAAAGCTCGTGCTGCCCCAAGCAATGGGATTGTACTGCAGTTTGTCTGTAATGCTTGTGACAGCTTTTGAAGCAGCCAAGTTTCTTTTTTGTTCCTCTTCTCCCTTGGTATTGAGTTTTGGAAACACAATTGCTTTTAGAATTCTCCGGCACTGAAAGGTGCTTCTCCCCATGGATTTGAATCAAATGTGTGAATAGCATCCAAAAGGTTAATCTGTTTACCCAACTAGAACATTTTGCACTGCAGAAAAAAACTAGAAGTTGCATTTCTTGGCTGCTCCAGATGTCCTGGGCTTCGAGCTGCTTTATTTGCATTTGGTATTTCAAAGCTTGTGATCAATTTACAATTATAATTGCCATCAAAATTTTACTTTAACTAGCACTTTGTGAAGGAAAACATCAATTTACATTATTTTGCAGAGTTGGAAAATATCTGATGATTTACAAAACAAAAATGAGTTTCATCAAGACAAGTAAGTACAAATTTGCTGCCGCTGCTCTACATTGTAAGCATTTCCTAATACAGGATCTTGTTATTTTCACACGTGCTTTATATTCACTATGCTAGTCCATAATAAGATAATTCTAATCACTGAATTATACAGCTGCTCTAAGAGAATGAAGAGCACAAACATGAATAAGAAAATGAAACAGCTGATTATAAAGTGTATACTGGATATCTGTCTTGGCGGCACTTGTAACTAGATTAACAGTAAGCCTGATTCCATATGTGTTTCTTACATTTCATATCTCCTTTGAAACACACAATGTTATAGTCACTCCTTACACTATCAAGGGAATTCTTGTTAGTGAGTTAGAGGAGTTCCTAGAAATATTTCCATTTCTTTAAAGTACAATAATAGCCTGAAGATGGGATCATAAATTATTCATTGAATATATTGTTTTGAGAGTTGATAGGTAATAGTAAACATTTATTAAGTGCTTGCTTTGAGATAGGCTCTGTGCTAGGAACATTATATGTATAATTTCATATAATGCTTGCAAGAATCAATGAGGGTAAGCTCTTCCACTGTTACGGACTGCTGTGACTTGAATGTCCACATCTTCCCCAAATTCACATGTTTGAAACCTTATCACCATTGATGGGAGAAGGGGATGAAGCCTTCGGGAAGTGGCTAGATCACGAGGGCAGAGCCCTCAAAACTGGAATTAGTGTCCTTATAAAAGAGGCCCCAAAGAGTTGCCATGCTCCTTCCACTGTGTGACAACACAACAGAAAGGTATCATCTATGAACGAGAAAGCAGGATCCCATCGGAAACCAATCTATCAGCACCTTGCTCTTGAACTTCCCAATCTCCAGACCTAAGAGAAATACATTTCTGTTGTTTGTGAGCTACCCAGCTTATAGTATTTTGTCATAGCAGTTCAAATGGATTGACATGAATCTTTTCTCAAAAATGAGGAAACTGAAGTTTAGAGTGGTTTAGTTGTCTAAGGTTCTATAGCCAGTTAGAAATAAAGCATTAAATAATAGTTTGCCAAATAAAAGTGAAAAGGCAGAAAGTATTAATCTCTGGTTCTGAATTGTATTATTAGTCTGATAAAAATAAAATAATTGATGTGCAAATTATACAGGCTTAGAATGAAAAAAAAACCTCTAGATTGAAAAGTCCCTGAAAACAAAGACTATGTCTTACTTATTTTGGGATCTTCTTGCATACACAGAAAATATTGAGTTGAATTTTGTTCAGCCTCAAAGCATTCCAAGGTTAAGGAGTCTACCATCTAAACTATTCTTGAGAAGTTCCAGATATCAAAAAATTCTTTTATCTGTTAATTAACAATATTTCTCTCCAAAATTTTCCTCTGTTAAATTGTATGACCATGGGGTATAAATGAGCAATAATAACCACTGATAATGTAGCATTGATATCCAAAATAGATGTTGCAATTTATATTGAGCTGTCAGTATCCCAATATTAGTTTAAACTGTTAACCTACAGTGATTTATCTCAGAGCAATGACTTTTTTTTTCTTGTCTACTTTTAGGTCAGCTAGGAAGTGCTTAAAACACACAGTCCCCAATTTCCACTACAGATCAAATTGATCTGAATATCTGGAGTTAATCTGAACATAATAATTTTTAAACAATTCCCCAGATAAAACCAATGTTATAGAGAAATGCACACTAGTTGCCTAGCTTCCCAGGCAGGAGAATCCAGAATGACATTATTTTTATAATTAATCAAGCATTGAGGTACAAAAATTGATTTTAACCTTGCCTAAAAGTTAATTAGACTTAGGAAATTAATAACATGCTAATCATGAAATTGTCTAATATAACATGAAATTGTCTAATATAGAAAACAGAATGCTGAACTATGGGGACTTACCATTGTACACATTCACTATCTGAAAGCAACTTTCTTTTTTTCATTTAACTGGGTGGATAAATGTATCAACTCATTGCTTTGTAAGACTAGAATCTGAACAGAAAGAGTCAGTAGTTTGGGGATATTTTACTCAAGGTGTGAAGAACCCTGATAAAATCCTCATTTGAGACAATGAATTTTGTCATTGTCTCAAAAACTAACAACAATGCTCTTTTGTCCAAATCCTGATGTCCTACAGATTCAGAATCCTGTGGATTGTCTAAATTCACATTGCCAAATATACTTCTTTGACCCCTGTTTTTCTATGATTTTGTACTTAGTCCACCTCCTCCTTCTTTCATTAATATACTGCCTCATCTTATAGATCTTAACATTGGCAACATTCTATTTCTATTATACTGGGGGCATCAAAAAACGTATACACAAGTTAAGAGAAATGTATACTTTTATTGGCACTCCCAGTTCTTTTAAAAAAATATGTATATACTCAGAAGTGTCTGGACACTGAAGGTAACCACTTTGAGCACTTCTTATAATTGCAGAAGTCAAACGACTTGTATTCATCTTTTGTTATTGGCATATATTGAGTATTACAATTTTAATGCAATTTTTTTTCTTAAGATGTGTATACATTTCTGGGCACCTTCTGCATTTCCTTGATTGTATTAGTCACAAGTTCTAGGGTTCTTGAAGCATAGTCTATAGAATGCCCATCAAATGTGAGGAAGACAGGGGCCTTGGAGAGATAGAACAAACATTAGAAAAGCATTTAGTTCCTAACCTACTTTTCCACCGAGATGCTCATCAAGGTTGATGCTCACTTACATGAGCATACCCAGATTTTGAAAACCTTGTCAAATTATCTTATTTTTTAAAAAAATCTGGGTCCTTCCCATGTTTTAGGCTTTCCTAAAATGTCTGAAAATTGCTGGCTGTCAGTTCATATTTAAGAACAAGTCAATGGAAAAGCTGGCTTGGAGCTCTGTGTTCAAGGGTAGGTCTAGCTTTAGGGCAATCAGACAGAGAGAGGGAGCAGAGCACTCAGTCGGGTACTTTGTGCTGGGCTCCCCTCATCCCCCCACTGCCACCCACACATCCTGGAAGGCAGCAATATTCTGGTTTCACCATAGAGTTTAGTCAGATTCCTTAGAACTCTTCCAATTTTTTTGCCTGAGGACTGGAGTAGGAGTGTCAATATCAGGAGGTCTATATAAAGACTTTTGATCCTTTTTTTAGTTCTAGCCCAGGGTTCATTCTGCTTCCCTTTTCAACTTCAGCCCCCAAGCTTCAGACCGGGCTGAGTCTGTTTCTGCCCTGCTTGATTTGGAGTGCTGATGACCTCTTTGGTGAAGCTTTTCTGTGTTCTCACAAGAACAGCTAATGCTGTCTCCTCTGGGGTACCACCTTCTTCACCTTTATGTATACTTTTCTTCAGTTTCATTTTACAAGTAGCAAAACTTGTCCAGAGAGATGATGTGGTGTTTACAAGGTTAAATATCAGAGACACAGAAGCATCTCATTCAAATCCGTGTAATCTACATGTGTCCATCGTGGTGGCCCAACTAGGTTCTGGATAATCTCTATTTTGGAAGAATTTCAAAGGTGTTTGAGGAGGAAACAAGGGGGTAGAGAGGTCAGAAGTTCATTACATAAGATGCTTTCTGAAGACCTCTTTACTGTGTAATTTGTGTACTCACAGGAGCTTATCAGTGTTTTCCACTGTAATTTTGGCCAGGGTGCAGCGGTACGGACACATTCGGTACATTTAGTCCTGTAGAGTCAGGTAGGACTGACCCTTAAGAGCTGTAAGTCTGAAGTAGAACACACAGAATAAGCTGCTTGTTCAACTGGAAACATGTATAGGAAATGGAGCGTATCTTCGGACTACAGAGAGGAAAGAAATATATGCATTAATTTCCCAGGAGAAATAAGCATCCTCCATAAACCTAAGCAGAAAAGCAGTCCTGCGATCTAGGTCTTTGCCCCATAACTCACATTGCTGGCCACAGTTCCCAGTTCTCCTTTCCTGGCATATGGCTGGGGTTTCCAACTAGCAGAGGGAGACCTGTAACGACATTGGATTGTGGACGCTGTCATTATTATGTGTTAGTTGTGTTCCTCCCAAAGACATTGAAATCCTAACTCCCAGTGCCTGTGAATGTGACCTGATTCAGAAAATAAAGGGCCTTTGCAGATGATCAAGTCAAGATGAGGTCATGAGGATGGGCCCTAATCAATCCACTGTGAATGGTGTCTTCATGAAAAGGAACAATTTGGATCCAGGAGCAGATATGTACAGAGGAAAGACAATGTGAAGACACAGTGAAAATGTTATCTACAAGCCAAGGAACCTCTGAGGCTACCAGAAGCCAGGGGAGAAGCATGGGACAGAGATTCTCTCTCCCCCACAATCCTCAGAAGTTACCAAACCAGCTGACATCTTGATTTCTCACTTCGAGCCTCCAGAACTGTGAGACAATAAATGTCTTGTGTAAGCCACTCAGTGTGCAGTACTTTGTTACAACAGCCCTAGGAAACGAATACAATCACAAACTTGCTTTTGCCTGTTGCCTCTCCAAGACTCAGCGCCTTCTTTCTAAAATGAAGGAACTAGACAACATGATCTCTAGCTCTCAACTTTCCTGACCTCTTTGGGACTAGCTTGATACACTGATTCTGCGGCTGTGCCTACCTCACTGCTTCCCCCTTGATTCCTTCTCCCGGGCCCTTGGTTTGGATGGGGCATGGCTAGCAGTAACTCGTTCTTCTCTGGTCTCCTGGGAAAATGTACCTGGAGTACAACCTCCTCCCCCCAGTAATGATGGCAAGTATTAGAGGAAAGGCTCACTGTGTCTCCTGCAAACATCACAGACCCCCTGTCTTCCCCTAATCTCTGATGGGAGATTTCAGGTCAGATATTCCACGCTGGACATTAGAGCCTGGATTCAGCACACCTATGCGTTGTATTCACCTGCGTTATGTTTTATTTTAATTTTTTAAGTAAAAACAGTTGCCAATGTTTAAACATGTCATCATTTCACATCGAAATCTGAGTTTCTGGCATAGTGAGCCAGGATTCCCACAGAGTAATGGTGGAGAATACTTCTAGCTCGTTTCCAAGGAGAAGAGGTCACCTGTGAAGATACCCTGTCTGGCTTGCCACTGCCCCTTCCCCTGCTTCTCTTCCCTCTCCAGGCTCCATGCTGGCTTCTCTCATAAAGGCGACCTCCACATGCCCACAGGCATTTGAGTTTGGGGCCTCTGCAGACATGATGGTGAGAACTATTCATCTCTCTAGTTTTTCTGGGGATACAGAATTGAGTTTGAGTCATTTTGTGTCCCTCATGTGTTATGCAAGGGGACATTATATATCTACATATGCCTATTCCCTGTAATGTTAGGGATACAAGGGGAGAGCCCAAAGAAAACCTGGAAACTATTTATACAAGATTGTGTATCTATTCTCACATGTTGAAACTTCAGTCACCTTCAAAGTCCTCTCTGTTTGATGCGGTACACCTGTGGAGATGCTTTTTCCACTGCTCAAAACAGTTTTTGAGCTTGTCAGTTTTGATGCCTTTTAGTGCTTCTGCCATTTTTTGTTTCACCTCTCATCAGCAAAGCATTTCCCTTTGAGGACTTTTTTCATCCAGGGAAACAAACAAACAAAAATCACCTGGGGCAAGATTGAGTGAATGGGGGGTGGGGCATGGGGTCATGCAGCTTTTTGCAAAAACTGCTGAACATTCAGCATGGTGTGGGCAGGTGCACTCATAAATCACCCATTATGAAACGGACAAGCACATTGGAAGAATCTCAGAAAAAAAAAAAAAATGCACTAAAGCCAAATGTAGCCTCTCACAACAATGCTAGCTGGTACACTGATGCTGATGGGTTCCTACAACATTCACCTAGTGAGGGAAACCTTTGCTACAAAGAGCTCGCTCTCCAAAATATAATTCTGTTCTTTTGGGGTTCCCCATTCATATGTTCCCATGGCAGTATGTACACCGTGGAAATTAAACAGATATTTACTTAAAATCATTTTGTTCACTATCGAAAAATCAATCTTTTAAGTACCATGTGTCTGTAAAGCCAGACCAGATAATAGTCCTGCCTCAGGGGTGACAGTCTACTCTGACTCAAAACACTGAGTTATGCAGATAAGAGATTCAAGAAAAAAGTAAAAAGTGTAAAAACAAATGCAAGGTATGAGGCAAATTCAGAAGAAAGAAAGAACACTTCTGCCTGGGGCCATAGAGGGAATTTTGCAATCATGTTGAGGGACATTTTAGCTGGGGCTTGGGAAAATGGCAGGCTACACTCAGACACGAAGAAAAATGAGCACTGAGTGCATCCGTGTGGGGGTAATTTTGAGGAATAACAAATAGTTTCATTTGAATGAGTTGAGGGAAGTCATGGGGAATGAGCTAGAGGGACTAATTTGGAACTATCTAACCGTGGCATGAATGCTAGGCCTAAGGAGTTTCGGCAGCCCTGAGTTATGAATCTTTTAAAGGAGCTATGTTTTATTCTTTGGCTGCAAATTAGACAAGAAGGTTGTGCTTCATCAGCTCTGTTCTTCGAAAAGAAAAATGGCCATTTATGTTTGTATCTACAAGTTTCAGGGTGGAAAAGACTCCCTTTATGATTTTTCTTCATTCTTTTATTTGTAGCTGTTTTTTAGGGAAAATGGCCTTGTACAATTCTTGGAAGGCAGGTCTAAAGTAGCAACACCTCGTTCTTAGCTCTGATGCAACTTTCCCTGTTAGCATTCTTCACTTTTGCAAAAGTATTCTCAACCTGCATTGGCCGTTCATTGAAAGAACTGATTTGTTGTTTTGAAACTTGAGTTAGAGAAGTCATTCCCTTTCGCGTTTTTTTCTTTCTCCTTCTTTCCCTCCCAACTTCCTCTCCCTCTCTTTCCCTCACACCTTTGTCTCCCTCCCACTCTGTCTTTCTTTCTGCCTCATCTCCTCCCTTCCTTCTTCTGTTCTCTCTCCTCTCTTTCTCACTGCTTCCTTCTCTGCTTTGTAAGATGATAAAAAGGTTAAGAGCAATGAATTTATAGTCATGTGGCCTGGTTTGTAATGATAGTGTTACTACCGACTGATTGCAGAATGCTGAGATTAGCCATTTAGCTTCTCTGAGCCTCAGTTTTCTCATCTGCAAAACGGGATAATGCTAATATCTACCTCATAAGGTTATTGAGGATATTTATGCATTAATGCATGCAAACCACTTAGACAAGTGCCTGACACATGTTATGTACTCAGTAAGTGTTAGCTGTTGTTATCACCTGCTACTGTATCTGCCGCTTTTCCTTTTCACATTCATTCTCCTTGGGTAGGAGTTTTTTTTAAAGATATGGAGAGAAATAATTGATAGTTGTTCCTTGTTTAATTTTAGGGGGGTTGCGGATTGCTTGAATTCAGGAGTCTGAGACCAGCCTAGGCAAGATAGTGAGATCTCATTTCTACAAAAAAAAAAGAAATTTTAAATGTTAGCTGGGCATGGTGGTGCATACCTATAGTCCCAGCTACTCGGGAGGCTGAGATAGGAGGATCTCTTGAGTCTAGGAGGTCAAGACTGCAGTGAATCATGATCGTGCCACTGAACTCCACTCTGGGTGATAGAGTGAGACCCTGACTTGAAAAAAAAAAAAAGAAAAGAAAAAGAAAAAAGATTGTTATTATAAAATAACATATAGAATCCACAACCTAGATCCACATAACTAATACAATGCATGACTGGATACTGACTGATACATGGATTAATTTTATATAAATCACTTTTAGAAGTAACCGTATAGTAGGTGCCTTCTTCTATTTGTTGATTGAGATAGAACTTGGCTGTGATGTGGCATATTTTAGGTATAATAGGTCACAGGATTTTGAGCTTCTTCGGGATTTTTCAAGAGCCCTGTGTTTTGTCCATTTATCTATTTCTCTCTTCTTTTTCCTTTATTGGGTACATCCAGCCTATCATACCTTGACATTTCAAAAGGTCAATATTTTTCCACACCCTAGTAAGCATATTTTACTTGAAATGGGTGGAACAATGGAATTTGGATTCCTTTTTATGAGCACAAGAGAAAATAGCATGACTTACACCTTTTCTGATAACAATGGAATTTGGATTCCTTTTTATGATTTTAACAAGAGAAAATGGCATGACTTACACCTTTTCTGATAACTGTGAGTTCAACAGGTATGGCAAATGATTTGCTTATAGGTTTGGCAAAGAAAAGGGACAAATAGGACATTCTTGACACCATTTTGGAAACCATTCCTCCACAGCGCCACTGTACAGCTGTGCGACTTGCTTCCTCAGACACTTCCTCCTATCAGTACTTTCAAATATTTGCATTATCACTTCATAATCTGATTTTTCAAGTAAGGAGGTAGGACAGAGGTGGGAGTGAGCCTGTCTGCCCGTCTTCCTTCCTTTCCTCCTTTGTTCCTCCTTCCTTCTCTCTCTCCTTTCTTTTCTTTTCCTTTTTAGCAAAGGCTTTCATGTCATTCCACTTCTCTTAAACTGGGAAATATTGCTATAAAATACTCATTACACTTTCACCTTTCTCACTGTCAAAATAATTAAGAAAGAACACATTTCAACCCATAACAGTGACAGTGCCCACAGAACAAGTTAATTGTGTTTATATGCCCTCTATCAACTTGTGAGTGCCTTCAGGTCAGGAGCAAATACTCTTCAAAACACTCAGAAAAATGAATTTACCCACAGTACCTGTGATCATGAGAAATCCCTGAGCCCGCCTGTGGCTTTGTTCCCTGACTTGGACACTGGGATAAAGATGCTTGCTCTCCCCGCCGACCTCCCTAGCTGGTCATATCATAAAAACGATAATAACAGGTAACTTTTGTTCAGCTTACAAAAACTGATCAGATGTCCCCATATACAAGGTGATGAATGTGGAAACTCTTTGGAAATATAAAAAGCAAAGCAAATGCAAGGTATTGTTTTCATTAGCAAGTTTAAAGAAAACTGTTCTGCACTGAAATAAGTCTGTGCGGTGCCATTAAGCATTTTTAACAATTTTCTAAAATTATAGATTTGTCTCATGAGAGGAGATGTGCTTAACCACGTCAGCGTGAGTGAAGCTGGACTAGCATAATGCGAAATGTAATTCCAGAGTACTTGGGAAGGCACCAAAAAAATGTGCTTACTTTTCTATAGCTTGAAATGGAAAACGAACATTCCCCTTGGTTATTTCTGAAGCGCTCACAGATTGGCAGTAATTCACAACAGGATCTAATTTTACACGGATGCAATTGAGATAAAATATAAAAGTTTTGGTGCTAGAAAGAGCACATGTACTTGTTTATAAATTTTTTTCCATTGGACACTTTGAAAGCAGTCTGCAGGGCTCATATTTCAGCAGCATCCAAGTAGATGTTAGAATGATGAAATGTGTTATTGCTGAAAGTGACTTTATGGGTCATCTAATCAGTTAATTTGATGGGGACAATGAAACTCAGAAAGGCAAAATGATTTTTCGGTGGCCACCTGACTTTTTAATGACTGAACTAGACTCTTTCAACATTTTCTACCCTCCCTCCATATTTTGCCTATAATAATTCAAATTCTCACTAGATTGAGCTCCCTGAGTGTAGGTATAGCAGGTCCTCAAATCACATTGCTTTGTTCAAAATTGTTTCCTTTGAACATTGATTAAAAAATAATTTATTCCCACAGGGCCACTATCCATGTGGCGTTTGCGTGTTCTTCCACGTCTGTATGGGTTTTCGCCCACGTCCCAAAGATGTGCATGTGAGGTGAACTGGCATTTCTAAATGGTCCCAGTGTGAGTGTGTGTTTATGTGTGTATGAAAGTGTGCCCTGTGATGGGATGATGTCCCTCTTTGTGCCCTGAGCCACTAGAAAATGCTCTGGTCACCCATCATCCTAAACTGAAATAATTGGTTAAATAATTATCTTACTTATTTTTATTAATCTTTATTAAATGTATGTATAACTCATGTATTTCAGTGTTTAATGTAAGAAGTGTTTTGGGTCTTTACTTAGAAGTTTGATGGTATTTTGCTTGAAATATGCTTCACTCTTATTTATATCAATTAGCCTATGGTAAAATCAGTTTCCTGTAGTTTTGCTTAAAGTCACAGTTTACAATAACACATTGACAGCATTAGTGAGGACTTACTGTACTTTGACTCATCTCTCTACTCATTAGTCAGAAATGTATTAAATAGTAATTGAAAGTCACATATGTATACTGTGTTATTAAGTAATACAAGGTTGAATCAGATGAGGTGGTTAAGCTCAAGGAGCTCTAAAGGGACAGGAGAGAGAGAGATGTGTCAGCATTGAAACACGATATAATAAATGTACAAATATCAGAGACAGACACTAAGGGACAATAAAAAGGAGAGAATAATTACAGAGTAAGTCAGAGAAGTACTTTTGAGAAGAGATATTTGATTTGGAATATGAAGAAAAAGATCAGTCCCTCACTAGCAAAATGGTCAGGACTTAATAGCCTTCTAATAAGTCTCTAAGGTTACTAATCTAATATAAGTAAATTATTTCAGTGGTAGAAGGGTCCACTAGGGTATTTACTTATGGGCAACCTCCCACCCCGCACCCACTTTAAACTTTAACCTTCTTGGCACATGGTGCCATTAATTCATCCCAGCCCCCCCTTATTAAAGTGAAAGACTTAACCTAAAACTTACATGTGTTTCAAAAAACCTAGAACTAAAAAGAAAACCCCCCAAACCAAAAACCAAGCAAAAATAAACTGACCTTAAAGCTCTTCCTTTCATAAGAACTTCAATTAATAAACGTGGAAAGATTAAGAGAAACAGAAAGTCACCATCGAAACACAGCAGTGATAATAACAGCAGGCAAGATCCACCAATAAATGATACAATTATTTGGTGAAAATTTGATAAATGACTGGTATGTCTATAGTACTTATTAATTACAAAAGCAAAAGTACGAATCTTGTGGTGGAGAAGCCCAACAGATTCTATGCTAACCAAGTGGCCAAGTTTAGTATTCCCTCATAAGATGCTCTTAAAGGTGCATCACTTCTGAGGACATTCTACAAAATTACTGACCAGTTCTCTTCAAAAGTCTCAAGATCGTGAAAGACAAACAAAGAAGGGGGAACTGTTACCAGTTACAGATGAATAAGTGAATGTAAAAACTAAATGCAATATGGAATACCAGATTGAATTATGGAACAGAAAAGGGACATTAGTAGAAAAACTGATAAAATATTAATAGAGACTGGTAAATCTCAATAGTTTAGTTAATAGTACTGTGCTCTGTTAATTTCTTAGTTTTGAAAATTGTACTATCTTGAGTAAGCACGTGACTTTGCATACATTGGGGAAGACATCAGGGGCATGGGGTGAAAAGTGAAAGGTACACAGCAACTCTATGATTTTTGCAGGTTTTCTGTAAGTTTAAAATAATTTCAATTTTTTTTAATTTTTAAATTTTTTTAATTTTTAAAATTTATTTATTATTATAAAGACGTGGGGTACAGTTCAGGACTAGGTATACAAACATTGATCATGCAGGTACCCTTGTTGATGAGGCATGCCCCTCCCTTCCCTAGCAGCTTCCTCCAACTGCCAGCCCCCCCCCTTCCCCTGACAGTTTTCCACTACTGCCAATCACCTTCCCAGAGCATTATAATTGTTCAAGGTCACCTTATGAGTGAGAACATATGGAACTCAGTTCTTTGTTTCTATGATAAATCACTGAGTATGATCAACTCCAAATCCATCCAATTTGCTGCAAAGTCCATATATTTGTCCTTCTTTATGGCTGCATAATATTCCATTGTGTATATGTGCCACATTTTTTTTATCCAGTCCAGCTTTGATGGGCAACATGGTTGCTTCCATGTTTTTGCTATTGTGAATAGAGCTGCAACAAACACGCGTGTGCAGGTATCTTTTTTGAAGAATGATTTGAGTTCCTCCGGGTATATTCCCAATAGGGGAATTGCTGGGTCATATGGAAGGTCAATTTCTAGTTCTTTCAGAAATCACCACACTGTCTCACAAAGAGGTTGTGTTAGTCTGCATTCCCACCAGCAGTGTAGAAGTGTTCCTTTTTCTCCACATCCTCGCCAGCATCTGTTGTTGTTTGTTTTATTAATGATGGCCATTCTTACAGGGTTTAGGTGGTATCTCAGTGTGGTTTTGATTTGCATTTCTCTGATGATGAGTGAGGCTGAACACTTTTTCATGTGTCTGTTGGCCGCCTGTATGTCTTCTTTTGAGAAGTGTCTATTCATGTCTTTTGCTCACCTTTTAAAGGGACTGTTTGGGGAATATACCCGGAGGAACTCAAATCATTCTACAAAAAAGATACCTGCCCACGTATGTTTGTTGCAGCTCTATTCACAACAGCAAGAACATGGAACCAACCATGTTGCCCATCAAAGCTGGACTGGATAAAAAAAACGTGGTACATATACACAATGGAATATTATGCAGCCATAAAGAAGGGCAAATATATGAACTTTGCAGCAAATTGGATGGATTTGGAGTTGATCATACTCAGTGATTTATCACAGAAACAAAGAACTGAGTTCCATATGTTCTCACTCATGAGGTGACCTTGAACAATTATAATGTTGTGGGAAGGCGATTGGCAGTAGCAGAAAACTGTCAGGGGAAGGGGAGAGGGGTGAGACTGGCAGTTGGGGAAGCTGCTAGGGGAGGGAGGGGCATGCCTCATCAACAAGGGTACCTGCATGATCAATGTTTGTATACCTAGCCCTGAATTGTACTCCCACATCTTTATAATAAATAAATAAGTTTTTTAAAAAGCCTGTGAGGGAATGTCTGTAAATTGAATGATATTTTGAAGACACAAGGGGATCTCACCCCTTAAAAGACCCTCATGGGAATTACTTTAAAAAAGCCAGGATTCATTTTAGGGAGTAGAAACTCTCTTAGCAATTGGTTTCAATCTCTGGATTGTAGTGCATTTGCTCAAAGTAGGATTCAGCATTTCACCCTTTCACTAGGAGTGAGTATTTTTTCTTCTTACATATAAGGCTTGCAAAGTTCTTAATTGAGGATAGTAATTGATTATTTTCCAGCTAATTTTACTTTTGGTGCACTAAAAGTTGGGGAAAGCTATTTCATATAATAAAATGTAAACAAAACAAATAAATTATTTTCTTTAAGGTACTATGCTGTACTTTTTCAAGGAAAAGCTTTCTCCAACAGCACTTTTGAAGACAGTTGCCAAAGGAAAATCCTACCAACAGAGACACTCAGCTTCTAAGTCTAGCTTTTGGAAAATGGACATTATTCTTTTTTTCTAAACAGGACGCTGTGAGCTCAGTCCTGTACACTATGAAAATAATTGGTGTGTGTTAGTTCGCCTTGTGCCAGATTTCATGCTTGTTGAAAGGTGATTGGATTTAAACCAGCACATTTAAAGGTCAACTGGTTGTTCTTAAACTGTACAGAATTTTAACTCTTTATTAACATAGATTTTACCCAAATGGCCATTTTTGGAAGGGGGGAGACTACATACTGTGTTTTAACTTTCTGACCTTTTTGTTCTAAATTTTTTGTAAAGTTCCTAGGGATTTCCTGTGGATGAAAAGGGTCTGAGAAATGAGTTCTCAGCTGGCATTTGGAAATGGGTGGAAGCAGAAACCGAGTTCTTTTTAAACCACTAAATTTAGGTCAGGGCTCTAACACAACTGCGCACATCACATAAGCAATGTCTAAATGTCAGACTGAAAGTTCTCTCTTTTCTAAATGAGTACTTCAAATTGGTTAGTAACAGCTAGCCCTCTGTCTCTTTCTTCCATGTCTTCTCACCTTTGAGCAACTTTTTAAATTCCTTGAAGAGCTTGGTGGAGAAACCATCATCAAATGGTTAATATTTAACCCAGCTGCTTGATTTTAACTCTGTTTCTGGAGTGGGTATTTCACTTGGCTTTGGAATTTCAATGACTCCCCTCCCCCTAGTGATTAAAGATGAATGGGTTAAATAGCTTATTTTGTTGATCTACAAAATGCCTTCTGTCTACTAGTCTTTTTGTTGGGTTTCCCAAAATGAGGTAGGGGACCAATCTGTCTCAAGTAAATGGGGTGAATTTTATTTACTGGATGATAAAGTTTCCTGAGTTTTGGATTAGTGTCCTGATGAGCCCTGTTTCATTATGAGGATTGGTTTGGAAACTATAAAGGCAGTATCTTTCTTGAGAAAAAAACGTTTCTGAGATTGAAAGTGGATATTTCTACAGATGCTACACAGAAGTTGACAGGTAAAGGCAGTGGGAGTTCGAGCATCTATTTACCTTAAGTGTTTATGAACTCTTGTAACCAAAGGCAGACTAAACATTTATAGAGTCCTATTTTGTCAAGTTGATACATCAATAGCTTCTTCTTTCTTGGTCACTTCACAATCCACTCTAAGTTCTTTTTTTAAAACTATATTCACAATTTTTAGCTGGGAGACTGTGTGCTATTGGCTTAAAAATTCTGTGCCTCTTTTGGTTTATCAACAAAATGGGGATAATATTGTCTATCTCAGTGTAATTGTGAAATTAAATGAGTCAATCCGTGTATAATGCTTGGAACAATGCCTGGCACAAAATAGATACTTAATCAATACTAACTTTCATCATTTAAAAAAATATTTTATTTGATTTTAAAAATGTGGGGTACAACTGAGAGTTAGGTCCATATGTGGTCATCATAAAGGTAAAGTATGGGTACCCATATTGATGTTGTGTACCCCCCTTCCCTTCCCCTGGCAGTGTCCCACTGCTGTCAATTCCTTTCTTATAGCATTATGATAAATGTATAGGGTCCACTTATGAGTGAGTACATGCAGTACTCAGATCTTTGTTTCTGCGATAAATCACTGAGTATTATAGACTCTAATTCCATCCAGGTTGTTGCAAAGTTAATAATTTTGTTTTTCTTTATGGCTGCATAATATTCCATTGTGTAAATGTACCACACTTTCTTATCCTGCTCACTTTTGATGGGCTGCATGGCTGGTTCCATGTTTTGCTACTGTGAATATTGCTGTAATAAACATACATGTGTAGGTATCTTTTTTATTGAGTTCCTCCACGTATATTCCCAGAAGGGGGATTGCTGGGTCACATGGAAGGTCAATTTTCAGATTTTTTAGAAATCACCACACTGTTGTCCACAGAGGTTGTACAAGTGTACTATCCCACCAACAGTGTAGAAGTGCTCCCTTTTCCCCCCTTCCTCTCCAGCGTCTGTTGTTTTTTGAGTTATTGATGATGGCCATCCTGACTGGAGTTGGGTGTTATCTCAGTGTGGTTTCAATTTGCATTTCTTTAATGATTAGTGAGGCTGAGAATTTTTTCATGTATCTGTTGGCTGCTCATATGTCTTCTTATGAGAAATGTCTATTCATATATTTTACCCATTTTTTAATAGGGTTGTTTGTTTTTTCCTTCCGGCACATTTGAGTTCCTTGTAGATCCTGAATTTTAGGCCTTTGTCAGATATACAGTTGGCAAATATTTTTTCCCATTCTGTGGGCTGTCTCCTAGAAGTTTTTCAGTTTGATGCAGTCCTACTTGCTTATCTTTTTTTTTTTTTTGAGTTGGAGCGTCACTCTGTCGCCCAGACTAGAGTGCAGTGGCCTCTCCCGGCCACCGCAGCCTCTACCTGCTGGGCTCCGGCGATCCTTCTGCCTCAGCCTTCCAAGTAGCTGGAACTACAGGCGTGCGCTACCATGCCCGGCTAATTTTTTAAAATTTTTATTGTAGAGATGAGGTCTCGCCAAGTTGCCCAGGCGGGTCTCGAACCCGCGGGCTCAGGCAATCCACTCACCTGAGCCTCCCAAAGGCGTGGGATTACAGGCTGAGCCACCGAGCCTGGCATGCTTATCTTATCTTTTATGGCATTTACTCTTGGAGAATTAATCAGGAATTGGTTGCTTATTTCAATATCTGTAAGGGTGTTTCCTACATTTTCTTCTAGGATTTTTATAGCTTGAGGTTTTATGTTTAGGTCTTTGATTCATTTAGAGTTGTTTTTTTGATTTTTGTGTATGGTGATGGGTAGGAGTCCTGCTTCAGTCTTCTGCATGTGGTCAACCAGTTTTCCCAGAACCATTTACTGAATAGGTTCTCCTTTCCCCAGTGATTGTTGGTGGAGGCTTTGTCGAAGATGAGTTGATTGAGAAATTGAGGTTTTGCTTCCAGAATCTCTATCCTGTTCCATTGGTCTATATGCCTGTTCTTGTACCAATACCAGGCTGTTTTGATTATTGTGTCTTTTTAGTAGAGATTGAAGTCTGGAAGTGTGATACCTCCCATTTTGTTTCTTTTGCTAAGGATTGTTTTGGCTATTCATGGTCTTTTGTGTTTCCATATTGTTTTTGCTGTAATTCTAATCTCTTTCATATTGCTATGCCACATGGAGGTATTTGACCTATAGGATTTTTTCTGGGTGGGAGAGTTCTGGTTGAAGGTATTCTCCTTCTCACCTCATAACACCCCAATCCCTTTGCCTTAATTTCAGCTGAGGCTGGCTAGGATCCTGAACCAAATATATGAGAGAACAAATGTCTAGGTGGTCCTTGAGGGTAGAGATGGAATCAGACTTGATTGGTGGCCGGCAACTGTTCAGCCACTGAAGAGGAAGTCTGGAAGACCAGAGGAGACAAAATAAAAGGAGCACAGTTCAGGGGTGATTAACACAAAGGGGTGATTAACACAATAGTGGGAGCCAGAGAAGGCGTGGATAAAGGACAGCTCCCCAGACAGCTGTACCTTCACTGTCTGCCTCTGTAGCACCTTCTGCCCCTTTTCAAAGGAAGTGCATGCTGCCTCCAGTAACCTCCTGAGCTAAAGCCTGGTTGTTCTATAACATCCTTTTTCAAAGACACTGAGTTCTGGCTACCTTTGTTACATTGTTGATCTCATATTTTTCTCTAATTAACCCACCCATAATTTATAGGTCTTTCTTAAATTGATACATTAATTATGAGTATTTCACTATTTCATTCAACTCCATTCCATCCGAAATCTCATATTTATAAAACTAAAGTTTATGTCTGAGCTACATAAATACTAGGTGTTGTGATGTATGATGACACTTAGAATTCTCTTGGTAGTTGTGAGAGCATAGTTGTTTAAATATATATTTTTTTCAATATTTTTTATTATGATATTGTGGGGTACAGTTAAGGGTTAGGTATACAAATATGCTTCGTTCAGGCACCCTTGTTGATAAGAGGTGTCTCCCTGTCCCCAGACAGATATTGACTACCGTTAATCCCATCTCCCTTCCCCTCCCCCCCATAGTTTCCCACCACTGTCAGTCATTTTCTTATAGTAAGACGTTGGATGTTCAAGGTTCACTATATGAGTGAGAACATGTGATACTCAGATCTTTGTTTCTGTGAGAGCTCACTCAGTATTATAGATTCTAGTTCCATCCAGGTTGCTGCGAAATTCATGATTTTGTTCTTTTTTATGGTTGCGTAGTATTCCATCGTGTATATGTACCACATTTTTAAAATCCCGTCCTCTTTTGATGGACTTAA
Organism: Tarsius wallacei; assembly: GCA_963574415.1. Taxonomy (NCBI): domain Eukaryota; kingdom Metazoa; phylum Chordata; class Mammalia; order Primates; family Tarsiidae; genus Tarsius; species Tarsius wallacei. Next base: position 32,305 of record CAUYQG010045713.1, read on the forward strand.
ATATTTTTGACTGTAATTGATAAGGAACAGATTTCTTTTTTTTTATATTCAATATTTTTTATTATGATATTGTGGGGTACAGTTAAGGGTGGAACAGATTTTACATCTGTCTATATACATGTACGTGTATTTGTGTGTGTGTGTGTGTGTGTGTGTATGTGTGTACAACTTCAGCAATATATCATGAAGCAATGCTTAACCTTATGGTACATGGTGCACTTTCATAACTTCCATTCTCTTCTATTTTATTGAAAATAAAGCTGATTGTAACCCACTAAACACATAGCCCGCAGTTTGAAAAACCCAGATCTAGGGGACCAGCCAGTGGTTGCCTCTTGAACACTTATCCACTGTCCACATACCATCCATGATGGGTTTATGGTCATCTCAGTTCATTTTGAGGAGTTGCCTTCTCTTCTCATCCTGACTAAAAAAATACAAAAGGAAAGAAAATTCAGATCAAGAACTGGCACATTATCTACAAAACACATAGTCCTCCTTCTTCTTATGCTCTTTCCTAATAACTAGTCATATTCAATTCTCCAAAAGAAACCAGTTTATTGGTCTCTAGCACCATAGATTAGAAATTTGGAAGTCATTTTTTAAATGAGATTAAATATCTAAATAAAGGAAACTATATCATGCATAGGACAGTTCTCCCATAAAATAAATGCTCTTTCTTTCTCTTTCTTGCCCCTTCTTTTCTTCCTTCCTTCCTTCCTTCCTTTCTTCCTTCCTTCCTTCCTTCCTTCTCTTTCTCTCTTTCACCTGGGGTGGGGTGGGGTGGGGTGGGAGGGGGGGGAGAGACACTATATTGCTCAGGCTGGTCTCAAACTCCTGGGTGTAAGCAATCCTATCTCAGCCTCTCAAGCAGCTGAGATTACAGGCATGTGCCACCACACCAGTTTCCTATGTTAGTTCAATCAAAATATCAACAAGTTTTATTTTGTAATGGAGATTCATAATCTTATTTTAAAATTTATATGGAAATACAGTTAGCCAAGAATAGCCAATGGATCCCTAAAGAACAAAGAGAGAAGACTTATCTAAATTATCTAATAGGTCCTTCCACAGCCTAGGCTAGTGGGTGGGGGACCTGTGTCCCTCTCACACCCTATTCCCAGAGGGGCTTGCTACCTCCTCCCAGTGTCGCAACTGACCCAGCAGTTCAGTTAGACCCAGAAGTTTGGGCATAGCCCACAAGTCAACCCCAGGCTGTAGGAATCCTCACCAAGCTCAAGACCAGGCTGTGCAGCAACTCTTTTTTGTTTAATTTTTAATTTTATTTTAACAGAGATGAGGTCTTGCTATGTTGCCCAGGCTGATCTTGAACTCCTGACCTCAAGCAATCCTTGTACCTTGGCCTCCTGAAATGCTGGGATTACAGATGTGAGCCACTGTGCCTGGCCTGTGGCAACTCTTGTCCTGCTCAAGTCCTGGGGGTGATGCCCATTTCCCATGCCATGCTCACTTCTCAGCCTCTGTTGCAAGAATCTAACATAAAAGTCTAAGCTTTCCTAGTGCCTAGAACTGACATGGCTAGTCCCCAGGACCTAGCTTAAGAGCTTGGATGGATAATGGCATCTTGCTATAGATGGACGTGAAACCCATGGCGTATTCCCTCACTGGAGAAGTTTTGTCTCAGGCCCCTGGCCACTCCCTAAAATAGATTCAGAGCTTGGGAGGGTCAAGGTACTCTTTCATGACTTGGATTGATTCTCCAGTAAGAAAGTAGACTAAAGAAAGACACTCACCCTCTCCCACACCGGAGACTCATTCCTGGTTCCCTACTGGTCCCCACCATTCAGGCTGCCTATTTTCCTCTCCTTCCTAGATTTTGGTGTTTCCTGTCACTTTCCTATAAAACTCCTGTGTTCCTTCTTGGATAATGTATTCAAAGTGTGACTGTCTATACGTTATGTTGACTCTTCTAAGTAGATGAGGCATGCTTGAGGTCTTCTTATTCTTTAAGATACTTTATCTATAAAGTCTCCCAGATCTAAAGGATGAGTTCAAGTTAGGCTAAAGGGGAAGAATGGGGGTTGCAGCATTCCAAGCTAGGAAGACAAGGTATAGAAGTAAGTCTTGAAGTGGGGATCAAGGACAGAAAATCTTCTTTAGGATGTTGCCTCTGCTGGCTTCCTCCCCTGTCCTTCAGCAGGAAGCTGTCCTTCCTTTCTGTGTTCTTTTCCTCTGGCTACTGAGAATTATTGCGCCTAGAAGGTCAGAGGATGCCTCACTCTTTCCAGCAGCTATCGCTCAGAGTTCTCCTACTTGCCTCTCTTTTGATTCCTTGGGCTCCTGCAGAGCCAGTGACTTCCTAGATCTTCTCTTGTACTTTGTTCAAGGCCCAGCCTCTCCTTCTAATCTTTCCTGAGTCAGCTTCTGGCATCCGTGGTACCGAAACTCACTGTGACAATATTCCTCTTCCCTTCTCCATGGGAAGCTCCCAACCTTCTTGCTGGCTCCACTGGCACCAACCCTGGCCCCATTCATCCCCTTCCATCATTTTCCATACCCAAAGGTCATGTCCTGTGTCAGGGAAGCTTATTGGACCAAGTATTCATCACAGACGTTAATAAATCTAACCTCATTTTAAAAGAAATATCTCCAAAGAATGTCGTCTTCTAAACCGTGTCTACTTGCATACCTAATCCTGAATTGTATCCCGCATCTTTAAAAAAAAAAAGACTGAGGACATAAAATAAGGGTGGAGGTGGTGAGGAGGAGGAGCAGGACAGAGGGCGGAAGGAAGACTACAAGAAAAAGTCAGGCACAATTGGAAGGGAAAAAGGCAAAAGCCATGGGCACACAAGGCCAGAAGTGTAGCCAAGAAGCAAGAGGTGAAGTCAGAGATGGGTTAAGGGAAGGAGGAACGAACTGAGAAAAAAAAAAAATCAGAGGCTATGAAGTGGCTTATTTAGACAGGTGAGTGTGTGTGTGTGTGTGTGTGTGTGTGTGTGTGTGTGTGTGTGAGAAAGAGAGAGAGAGAGAGAGAGAGAGAGAGAGAGAGAGAGAGAGAGAGAGAAGTCTTAGGATCTGGAGGGGGGAACTCAGGTGCCAAAAATGATGAAATAATAGTTTAATGGAGAGAAAAAAATCAATGTACAGTCAATCTTCATTATTCACAGATTATGTATTAACGAATTCACCTACTTGCTAAAATTTATTTGTGATGCCAAAAGCAATACTTTAATTGCTTTTGCAGTCATTTGTGGACAAGCATAAAACAGTGAAAAATTTGAGTTGCCCAATATGTTTGTTCCCAGCAGAGGGACAACACGTGATATTCGGCCATCTTGTTTCAACTGTCATCCTGTAAGCGAGTGTTTTTTTCATGGTATATTTAATCCTATATTTTTGAATTTTTGTGCATTTTGCTGGTGATTTTGCCATGGGAAATGGCTTCCAAGCTTTGTGCTGAAGTGCTGCCCAGTGTTCCTTAGCACAAGGAGGTTATAATTTGAAGAAATTTGTATTTGATAAGCTTCCCTTAGGCCTGAGATATAGAATTGTTGGCAATGTGTTTAGTTTACTGAATTAACAATACATATTAAATAAGATGTCTTTGAGCAAAAACACACAAAAAACAAGGTTATGTAAATACCAGATGATAAAGATGTTATGACCAGAGGCTTGTGGAAACCTAACCTTGTATTCTCCTTAGGAGCAATGGTTCAGTATTCATTAATTCAGTCTTCTCAGTGACTTTTATAGAACATGACTACAAGCAATAATAGGAATCAATTGTGTAAGCATTTTGTTTAAGCTGAAAATCGGTCAATATGTATGCATGTTTAGACATCTTGTAGAATTATAGTCAACACAAGTAAAATGAAACTCCTATTATTTGGAAGAATTTTCTTTTGTTTTGGTTCATTTTAGCAAACTGGTGAAGATGTTGAGTAAGTTAGGTTGTAAGTTAGGTAGTAAGTAAGTAAGTAAGTTGGGTTAGACACAGGTTGTGCTCCCAAGGAGTTCCCAACTGATTACGGAAAAAAGGAGATGTGTGTAATCAACAGTATGACATTCATTTGTATTCCTGGAGCAGATGTCAAACAGAGTCAGAGTCAGAGAAGGTCCTCACCGCTTCTGAACACCAAGGAACCCGGTCTGAGTACAGAAGATAAGCACAGATTGTCCACAGAGCAAAGATCTACAACATGCCAGTGAAGGTTGACATTATCTTAGAGCTCCAGGGGTTTATAGATGGAAGGGATCCTTAAGTCCCAGCATGGGATGAGGACCTGAGCATGTTTTGATGTAGAACTAGAACTGAAAACCAAGCCTCATGGCTGAAGCCGATTCCTTTCCCACTAAACCAGACATGCTCTGTGCTTGAACTAGTTATTGCAAGTCCTGACTTACAAATGAGCTTGTTCCAGAAATTCCACTTAAGTCAGATGTTTAAAGTTGGTCTGATGTTGTTCCAAGATGAATTCCAAGGGTCTGTTTTGCTGTATATAAACCTTTTCTATAGAAAGTTCACAAATTTCATGTGACTCTCAAACAAGTTCGTGATTCTAGAAAGTATAAGAACTGGGTATATTCAGAAGTATACTTTGTACCATGAAGAGTATACTGGATTCAGATGGTGTTGTTAACGCTGTATTTTGTACCCCTATCAATCTAGCAAATTAAAAAAAAATTTTTTTGTTCATTGTTGGCTAGGGTATGGTGAAACAAAGTTCCCTGTACTGTCAGTGGCAGTATGAATTGGTATAAAATTTCTATAAAGACATTTTGTACCTTTTGAACCGGGTACCAAATTTGTCCTTCAAGAATATATTCTAGCTGGACTCAGTGGCTCAGCCTGTAATCCCACGCTTTGGGAGGCTGAGGTGAGTGGTTTGCCTGAGCCCGCGGGTTCGAGACCCGCCTGGGCAACTTGGTGAAACCTTATCTCTACAATGAATCAAAAAATTAGCCAGGAGTGGTAGCGCGTGCCTGTAATTCCAGCTATTTGGAAGGCTGAGGCGGAAGGATCGCCAGAACCCAGCAGGTCGAGGCTGCGGTGTCTGGGTGACAGAGTGAGATTCCAACTAAAAAAAAAAAAAAAAAAGAATATATTCTAAGAAAGTAATTAAAAAGCAATTAGAAAAAGGAATTATTAGTAAAAGTTAGAAAGTATTCATGAAGATATCACAGTACTTTTGTTTATAATATAAAAACAAATGCATATTGTTTATAATATAAACATATAAAAACAAGGAATCAAAGTAAATATCTAAAAATTATGGTTTTAAAAGATCATTTAATTTCATGAAATACTGTCTATGATAAGACATGATGTAAAAAACACCCAGCATGTACAATGCAATCATAATTTGTTTATGTGCAACAGGAGGAATATATGTAACCACAGGTTATCTTTTGGTAATAAGACTACAGATGCTTTTTTTCCTTATTTATTTATTTGAATTTTTAAAATTGTCTAAGTGACCATATAGTTTTGTAATCGGAAAAAATAAATAAATCACATATTGTCCCACTTGAACTATGATTCACCTGTCCTTGTTTCTTAGTTTCTACATTTTAAAATGTCCTGTCACTCCGTTTGGCTGAAAGTTAAATGGCATCTCAGTTATTTCACATTTATTCAATTACAAAACCTTTCTCTCCCCACAGTATCATTTCTGCTTAAATCTTTGTACTCAACCTCGTTTGCAATTCTGGTCTTTCTTCCTTTTCTTTTCTTTTCTTTATTTTCTTTCTTTCTCTGATCTTAAATCCTGTTTGCTTTTTTTGGGGTGGCATTAGCCTTTTTCTCTTCTTCTCTGCTGGGAATATAATTTGTACCATTCTGTTTTTTATTTTTTTTATTTTAAAGATGGGGGATACAATTCAGGGTTAAGCATACAAATGTTCATTGTGCAGTTACCCTTGTTGATGAGGTATGCCCCTCCCTCTCCTGGCAGTTTCCCTCAACTGCAAATCCCACCTCCCCATTCTGTTTTTAAACTATTCACCTCTTTTCCCCTTGTTTCTGTATCCTTTCAATCTTGCAAGGTAGGGGAAGCATTCGTGAAACAGTCTCTTCTAAACCTCCAAACCCTGGTAGCACTTTTGCATTCATTCAAAAATTTTTATTCCCCTTGGGATTTTCCAAAGCATCCTCCCATTATATCAGGAACATGTGTGTATGAGAGTACACAGGTGTGCATGAAAATGAGTGTGTTTGCATGTGTGCACATGTGCATCCGTATTTGTGTGCATGTGTGCCCGCACATGTGCTAGAGTATGCGCGTGTGTGAATGAATGTATGTTCTGATTCTTCCAGGTCCAGAACTGTGTTGTTTCCTATATAGTCTGCAGAAATAGGCATTTCAGTAATGCCGACTGCCTGTTGCCTGTCTCTGTTTAGCCACCTTTCAGAGTTTGCCATCTGGGCCTCAGATTGTATGTATAGGAGGGGAATGCTCTCAACCACTCTGGTACCAACAGGCTGGCGTCTGTACTGTAAAAGCTTTGATGAAGACAATGCAAATTGAGTTGGCTGTGTGGACTCTCCAGCTGCTTCCTGGCTGGGCTAGAGAGAGGCAGGGTGACTTTTAATCTCTCCAAAGCCTGCCAATTAGCAAAGAGATATATATATTGGATACGGTGACAGAACTCGATTTATACATGTGTGAGTGCAGATTGAATTAAAATGGCACCTAGAACAAGGTGCTAAAGCCCAAATCAGGAGACTCTCTGAGTCAAAAATCAAGGCCAGTATTTATAGGATGAACATTTTTACGTGTACATTGGAATTCAAAGTAGGTGTTTGTAATTGAAGTACTGTGTTTTGTTTCCGCAAACCTAAGGTCTGGCTTTTAAGTTGGCTTCAGGGTAGTATCCATCAGCACTGAGCCTTGAAAATTTGCTTATTAAATCAAGCCTATGATGAAAAGAACCGGGCAAATATAACACTGGCTTGTAGTGTGCAAATATCCATAGCTGGATTATAGAGTGCTCAGTTCAATGTCTTACAATGGAAAAAAATGTACATTGATATGCTTTCTGGGTTTGAGAGCTCTTCATTCTTTATCCAAAAGACAGACCTGGGTGGCAGAAAAGGATAACCAGTGAGATAAGCGCTTTATCTCCATGTTATTTTCCTAAAATCCAAAGTCACATGGTGAAAATTGGGATTCATTAAATTTGCATGATTGGAAACAAGCATGCAAATTGTACAAGTTCCCTAAATGTGCCAGAATGGAGGCTAAGAAGCCCTGCTGTATGTGGAGAGTGATGAATGATACCAAAGCCCTAAGCGTGGCCCTGGCCACTTGACCTTTTGTAAATATTGTGAAAAACTGAGCTTTTCTCCTTTTTCTATGCCATTTTATAGTGTTTCCTCTTTTTTTCCCCCCCTTGTTCCAGTTATCAAAAGCCCTTTTACAAAAAGTGCTAACTTTCAGGAATGATCAATCAAGCACACTTTTGTGCAAAAGTAAGATTTACATTAATTCTATTTAGACATTTGAATTTGACACTACATCCTTTATTCTGGAACAAAATTAATGTCTCTTAAAGGCAGACAGATGAAGCATTTTATGCTTGTATGGGTAGGTTTACAGGAGCTGTCTCATTTGCAACCTGGGCTTTAGACTCGATCCGGCATTAAGAAAACAATAGAATATACCCAAACTGTTCTGGTATCGGGAGTCTGATTTCCAATGTAAAACTCCCCCTCTTTTTCTTTTTTTTTCTGAGTTGGAGTCTCACTCTGTCACCCAGGCTGGAGAGCGGTGGCACGAGCACAGCTACTATGCCTTTGAACTGCTGGGCTCGGGTGAACCTTTCTCCTCAGCTTTCCAAGTAGCTGGAACTATAGGCGTGCCACCACACCCAGCTACTTTTTTAATTTATTGTAGAGATAGTATGGCAGCCGTTGAGACTCTATTTCATCCCTTTCCAGTGCTCTATATTGTACTTTTTAAAATTTATTGTAGAGGAATTTGTTGTCTAGGCTTTCCTCAAATTCCTTAGCTAAGGCCATCCTTTCGCCTCCGCCTCCCAAAGTGCCAAGATTACAGGTGTGAGCCATTGCACCCAGCCTGCTTTTTATATATACATCTCCTTGGTATTCCTTGCATCTATTTCTATTTCTTCCTTTATCCCTCTGTTCTTTATTACATGAAAGTGCTTTTAGAAGAATCAAGAACCTACAGAAATGTAAGGCTGTTGTATCATTACTACTCTTATCTTTACTATTCATGTCAAGACATTATTAAATGTCTTTTACATTCTCATTATTTTATCTACAACTTGTTCTTCCTGCTTTTGCTTATCTGGCTTCCACAGGTTTTTCAGAATATAGCACATAAATATTAATAATAAAAGTAGAGTTGAAGATCTTTCTGTTCACTTTTTTTTTTTTTTTTAATTTGAATGTATTCAGTGAGCCAGGCGACTTCGTTAAACACCATCTGCAAACACAGTTATTGGACTGAAACTATAGAGGAAATTCCAAAGATATGAAAGACATGTTTCTTGACCTTAGTAAGCTTAGAGCCTAGTCAGAATGACAAGTCACACAATGAGAAACTGAAGTGGACATCTCTGAGATGTAGCGATAACTAGAGTTCAAACAGAGGGCCAAATTTGAGTCATCCAGGTAGAGTTAAGCACATACGTTTTTTTCTGAAGGTGAATTTTAAAAAGGAAAAGAAAGATGAGAAGTCAAAGAGAATAAGGGTACCTCATCTGACCCATCAATGTTATTAAATCATTTTCTACAGCCTTCGGCAGTCTCCTAGGAACTATTCAGTTCTCTGATAACTTTCTTATTTATGTTTTGAATGTACTTCAGAGCTCCCTTGGAACTTAGAAAAGCTCTGATAGGTCTTATTTTATGTATTTTTTTATTTTACTTTTACGACCTTGCCTATTGCTTTTGTATAACTGCAGTTTCCTGCCCTAGTTCTTTCAAGTGTTTTTTAGTCTTTTTAGGTATATATTTTTACATGACATGTGAAGGCAACATGTTTTTAACAGTAGTTGTACAACATCTGCTGTTGGAGGTAGGTGGTATAGTATGGCAGCCGTTGAGACTCTATTTCATCCCTCTCCAGTGCTCTATATTGTCCCTCAGGCAGTTTCTCTCTGCAGAGAAACATCAGGTAACAAAACAACCTCCTCCGCACTGAAGTGGGGAAACCGAAACAAAATGATCTAAATACAGTCTGAATCTGTCAGGCCGAGTTCAACTTCAGTAAGCTCCAAGCTGGGAATGTGATCATTTCCACCATCTTTTCCAACGGTTTGCTCTTCTTTTTCAAATTTATTTGACATTAATGTTGATATGTGGCTTTTATTTAAAAATTAAAATTTGTAAGAAAGGGATTGGCTGAAGTGGGAAACTTCTGGGCAGCAGGGCACATAACATAATAAGGGTACCAGATCTCAAACCCCATGAAGTAAGGACCAAAGGGAGGCCCAAACTTTGCCTATATCATGCCCGCTTGTATACTTGATCCTGAATTGTACCCCACATCTTAAAAAGATTAAAATTTGTTACGGTTAGAAAAAAGGAGAGATACTTTTAGGCCGGGCTCAGTGGCTCGGCCTGTAATCCCAGCACTTTAGGAGGCCGAGGTGAGTGGATTGCCTGAGCCTGTGGGTACGAAACCAGCCCGGGGAGATTGGCGAGACCTCGTCTCTACAATAAATCAAAAATTAGCCTGGTATGGTAGCTAACTCAACAACAACAACAGCACCAAACATACAACAACAACAAAAAGCAAAAGAACCAAAGAAAGGCAGAGAACAAAACAGCCAAGAATAAAGAATTAGGAGAACTTATTAATAACTTGGAACAGTTGTTGACTAAATAGCATACTGGGCAGAGAATCAAATAAATATTTACCATGTTGGTGTTCTTATAGCGGGTAGAGTACCTTGTGTATAGATCATGACATGTTTTGACTTGTTTCCAGTCAGGTAAGTGGGGAAGGGAGTGTCCTGGATTCCTTCACTTTCTTTTTCTTACCTGTGCATCCACTAAGGTTACTATCGATCCTAGTATGGCTTTCTTTACTTCAGATATTATCTCTATCTGCATCATCAAGAAAGATATGCAAGTGTGAGTGATATTCACCTTTAGTAGCATACTTCAGAGATGTCCCAAAAGCTCAGTTAGGTTTGCTGCAGGGAAGCACCACTGAATTTTATCCTTGTTGTAAGGTTCTGAAGATGTCCTTAACTTAGAAGCCAGGTCTAAAATTATTGTCAATAATGCTGAATGTGGTACTTATGTTATAAAGACATCCCAAGAAGGAGAAGATATCTTATGTTACAGAAATGATACTAAATCTAGAACTGAAAAAAAAAAACAGATTAAAAAGTCCTGCTTGTTATGTGTAAGGGGCTACAAAAGATTTTAAACTGACCTTTATTATTGCTGTGCAGGGAAGAGCTGCATACTTTAAATGACATTTGAACTAGTGACCCCCAGCGGCATTCCAGAGGCAGTAAGTTTCTCTTATTTTTGGATCTTTTTTGATCAGAAATGCTATTCAATTTAGTTGAAGGGCAGGTGACCCACTCCAAAATGTCAGGATTAGCACATTTTTGGAAACAGTTCAGGAAAAATGATAAGAGTGATAGTTCAGATAAAACTTATCAGACCCTTAGAAAGTTTTGTCTGTATCCAAATGAGAAGAGATTCCTGTGAGAACACTATTGTAAAGGCAAAGTTTTAATTTAATGGACTTATTTGTTACTGAAAGCAAGGATCAACGCTTTTCAAGATTCAGAGATCAACACTCCTGTTTTGGCAATGATTCTACTTTTTACACTTTAGGCTTCAAAACAGCACAGAAAACACCTTCCTTTGGCAGATTGAAGACCTGAGTTCCACTCCTACCTCTGGCATTTTGGTGGCAATAGTGAATGGGTGAATCATTAAATCTTTTTCAGTCTCATTTGCTTCAACTGATAGAGGAGATGATTATATCAGTTCTTCCTTATAATTATAGTAATAGCTTCCATTTTCAAATGCCTACCCTGTGCCAGTTACTTGCCTTTGGCCTGTATTTTCTTTAAGTCTCTCATCAATGCTGCAGGAAGGATGATTTTTATACTTCCAGTTGAGAAAAATGAGACTTTATTTCAGTAAGGTGTTGGAAGTCTTTCAGCTAAGGAGCAAAGTCAGGATATAAACCTTCATATGTATGTTCACAGAGTTCCTGCTTAGTCCTTTGTGGAATTTTGAGGGTCATTTAAAATGAAATGTGTGAAAGTGTTTCGAAAATAGCAAAGTTCCTTGTACATGCACATTTTATTATCATTTTCATCCTGATGAATATAAATTAGTTAACATGTATTGATGAGTTCCTTGTAGATACTTAGTACTGAGTCAGGTTTCATTTTGGATAATCTCTGGAATTAAGTATTTTCTCTAATGTATTGCATAAGGTGTATTATGAATAAATATTAAATATTTCCAAGGATAAATCTCTTCTGTCCTTGGCATCAAGGTTTTAGTTTCTTTTAGATCATTTTTGAAGAATAAAGAAGCAAATTTGCTAACCGAAATTGATTGAATGTTTCAAGAAACAAAAACCAACTGAATGTAGTATAAATTTGAGAATCAGCAAATAAAGACCCCTGAAACCATGAGCGGTGATGAGAAAACTCTAAAGGATATGAGAGACTATACCACAGGGATTTGCAAAACTGCTGAAAATTCATGCATTCACAAATGCTCTGGATCAGCTGTGAAAATTTCCCTGGCTCTTTGTTGTTTATTTTTAGAGCCTTTAATGACGAATAGGGTTGCTGAAATTTACTTGATGAGTTTTTCCTTGATTCATAGGTAGCAGATTTTCCGTGTGAAGATGGCTGGGAATCCACACAACTCTTCTAAAATAAGCACCAAGTTTTGGAAAGAATTTTCTCTTGTGGAAAACATCTATTCCCAAAGAGAGGCATCAGCATGAGATTGTTTTTGTTTTGGTTTTTTTCTTCCCCCAAGAAGGAAGATGGAGGGTGGTCAGTCTGTCAAGCAGCCAGGAATTAATCTACATGATGGGTTAACATTCAAGACAGACTTTTCCTTTGGTCTTTTGGAAAAACCGTTAAAGTCACAATGGAAGTTTGTGAAAATCTGCAGAGGTATCAGCGGAGCATAGAAATAAGCTGGTTTTTTTTCTTTTCTTTTTAAAGCTTTATTTCAAATAAGCTGCTTTTTTTATTGTTGCCTCTGTCTCCTTATATCTAATGTGTGGATAAAAATAAGCAATTTAGAAAATCATAGTGAGGTTGAAATGGCATAATGCACGTGCATTTCTTGGCACAAACCAATCACCACTCTTGAATCCTAGGCCATTTTCTTAAATTTGTTTATCCAGTTTTTTTTAAAGTCTCAGTGTGAACTATTTATTCTGTTTGACCCATGTGAATATCTAAAGAATTCAGAAAAAGGCTTTCGATTTGAGAAAAGATAGAGGAGAGTGCCTTTCTAGGCCTCACCAAAGACCTGTGTGGGGTGGAATATAGCCCTTGTTTGGATTTGATAAGAGCTTCATGATAGGATCAGCATGGGTATTATTGCTACTGAAAGCATGGATCAACTATTTTCAAGATTCAGAGACAAAATTATGAACTTTGCAGCAATTTGGTTGGATTTAGAGTCTATAATACTGAGTGATCTATCACAGAAACAAAGAGCTGAGCCACATGTTCTCACTCATATGTGGTCCTTGAACAATTATCATAATACTCTAAGAAAGGGATTGGCAGTAGTGGAAAACTGCTGGGGGTGGAGGGGGCATATCTCATCAACAAGGGTACCTGCATAATGAACATTTGTATACCTAACCCTGAGTTGTACCCCACATCTTTAAAATTAAAAATTAGAAAAGAAAAGATTCAGAGATTGACACCCCTATTAGGAAGCTAATGGCATTGGGTAGCTGACTCACTGCTTTCTTTGGTCACCTAGGTGGGATAGATGTGGGGCTATTCATCTGTGCATTTTTCTGCAGTTTGAGATGGGATAAGGTAGCCCTTGTCCAATTCTTCTTCTGTCAGAGATTTTGGTCACATTTGGGTCTCTGCTGGGTTAAGGCAGAGCCCATCTGGGAGGATAGTACCACTCCATGGCCAGGCTTAGTTTTCTTTTGCTCGGAGCGTGGATTCAGCTGAATCAGAACAGAAAGGATTGAACAAAACAAAGCTAATTAAACAAATGATACTTGTAAAGAACAAAACAAAACTGGACACCATAAGAGCTGAATACCAGCCCTGTTTTGCTGTTTGGATTTGCTCACATCCCTTCTTGAATACTGGAACAAGAAGGAAGCCTAACGTTGTCCCTGAAGTCTTCTGCCCACAGCCAGTCAGAGCCATGCCCTGCTTTAGAAGTGAAAATGCTGCCCAGCCATGTGGCCCAGACCCCTATGCACAAGTTTCTGAGCCTGGAGTGAGGATATTGTCATAATGCCTTTTAACAAAATCCTGGCACTTTGGGAGGCAGAATCAACATCTGACACTCTGGGAACTCAACTTGCTCTCTGCTTTACCTCTAGCCCATGTTCTCTAGTGGAATGAACTCTGCTCAGGGAGTCAGGGGACTACTGTTTGCCAGTTGGTTTTAGTCAAGTTACTTTATGCCTGTGGGCCTCAATTTTCCTTTGTGTGAAAGCGTATCTAAGCTGGGTCTCAGCACAAACAATACAAGAGTCTTTGTGATCTATGTTTACCCAGGGCACGGAAATGTGTGTGTCTCTGTGTGTTTGTGTCCTTCTTTTCCTCCAGCCCCCAGTTTTGCAAATGTTCTTCCAAATTATTCTTGACCCATTTCTATTAAACAAATTTTTTTCTGTGCAGAGGAACAAGATTATGTTTGAATGGATCATTGTTTCTTATAAGATAAACGGCTGCTAATAGTCAGGGGCTGACCTATATCTGAAGCAGACAACCGAGGAGAAGTTTATGGCTTTCTATTCTTTAGACTTAACCAGTTTTCCTTCTTGGAACATATTTTATGGAACTTGACTAATCACCCTGGCGATACATTGCCCAAGTTTTCTTGGCTACAGATCAAAGTCTCCAACACACCAGCACATCAGCTCTGCAGAGCCCACACAATGAGAAAACAGCAAGAAGTAGGAGAAAGCACTTGCAATGAATTTGGGAGTCAGACTCTATAAAAAGTAGAAGGAGGATAGGACTAATTAATTTCTCGAAAGAATTGCAAGTAACCAATACATAGGAAAAGATTCCTAACCTCCTTAATGGTCTAAGAAGTGCAAATATAATAACATTGCTATCATTTGCCCACTATCATTTTGGCAGGAATGTGAAGGATGGTTGTCCCTGGTATGCCTGTGAGTTTGAGGAAATGGGCACGTTCGGGTAACTACCTGATACAGCTTCTTGGAGGGCAGCTGGCTGATACTCACTGAAATGTAAAATATTTTTTGCTCAACAAATCTCAGTCTAGGATTTATTTACTCCAAGAAGATAACTACACAAATGTAAAGATACATCTATGTAATATGTCTGCAAAAGTATATTCATGGGAAAAACTAGAAATAACTTCAACGTGTATCAGTGGGGAACTGACAGAGTAAATTATGATAAAAAATGTATAATTTACTGTGGAAATCCTGGGTAATCAATACAAATGATGGTGTAGAGCTTCATATATTGATGTGAAAGTTATTTAGTGATATAAAACACGTTATGAAAGAGATTGGTCATATTTATACAGTTATATTATAGAAATGCAGAAGGTTGCTCTTTCAAATCATAACAAGTAGGATTTGAGGCTACCTTTACTTCCTCTCCTATTTAATTCCCAACTCTCCTGCTTGTCAACTCTATGTCCTTAAGGAAACTTATTTAACCTTTCTTACTCTTGGTGAAAACAAGGATAATAATACCAAACTCTTAGAGGCTATTGTGAGAGTCAAGCAGTAAGATATGTCAAGCACCTGGAATGGAGTAAAAAAAACTTTAATTTTTTTTTTCATTCACAGTTTCTGTTTTTCTTTCATTATATGAGTACAAACAGCTGTGTTCCTATGCCCAAGAATCAAAGGAGAAAGCTAAGTGGGCTTTGAATAGCTTCTATTTATTTTAATGCAGGAAGAGTCCTAGTTCCAAATATGTGGAACAGTATTCTCCTAAGGCTGAAGTCTGTCAGAAAAAGGCTATACTGAGTCATTGTTTTCAAAAGCCAAGAGAGGAGATTGAGTGACTGAGGCTGATGGGCAACCTAAAATAATATTTCATTCTTGTCATCCTTAGGCAGTTTAAGACCAAGTGATTTTGGATAGATCTCCAGTTTCCCTCTTGGTTTGGAAGAACAAAGGTTTTGTTATCTGTGCTCTTAAACAACAGAGCTTTGTCCTATGCTCAGGAACATGCAAACCCAAACAGAAGATTTCCTGAAGGGCCATCCCATTTATTGTGATGAGTGAGGCCAAGTCATAAGGAGACACACTCAGCTCCAGCCACCTGTGGAGGGCCCACACCATCCACAGAAGGAGACAGCCAAGACTCACAGACACACAACAGCCAGTCAGGTTTGGGATTCAATTCTCCAATATTGTGCCAAAGTCCATGGACTCAGCCATTTTGAAACTCCCTGTTCACCTGGGGGCTACTTTGCTTTACAAAACAAACAGACTTGTTTTGCTTTACATATCTGAGGCAAAAAATGAAAATGGCAATACTGTATTTTGAGTGTTCTTACTTTGGGAATTTCTGGCCTGTAGATAATGATTTCAAATATCCCTGCATAATCTTTTCAGAGCTGTTGATTCTGTGGAATAGGAGATAATTAAGGCTCAAGAAATTTCATTAATTGTTAAAGGAACATTAGAAGGACACGTGCTGTAGCCCTCTTCTCATTTCTTTTTCCTGCACTAAAACAACTTGCGACTTGCTACCATATTGCCACACCCATGTGCAGTTTTCGCTTTGCAAAAGGTCAGTCTAAGTAGAGTATGTAAGGTTGGGATCAATTCTGATTCATAATAATTATTGCTCATAAATGCTGAAAAAACTTGTAAGGTGCCAGGCTTTTGGTCAAGTAGTTTGCATGTACTACCTAGATGTTCCTCAAGGAGTGGACCATGAGTGACTGGCTTCACAAGCATCGAGGGGTAGTGGTGGTGGGGAAGGACAATGAAAAATGCAGATTCCTGGGCTTTATTCTAGACCCATGGCATTAGCATCCTAGAGTAGGAATCAGGGCTCTAACATTTTACTAAGTACCTTGGTAATCCTTATGCACATGAAGTTTTAGAGCCACTGTGCTAATTTATAGTGCAAGTGTGACTCAAATGTAATTTGCTTTCCTTCCACTCCTCTGGTTTCTGTGGTAAGATTCTCATGGCAAAAAAAAAAGAGCAAAGTCCTGTGAACTGTAAGACATGGAACCACTCATGTCTCTTTCAGTTGCTGGTGCTTACAAATGTATCTTGATAGCCAAACTGCTTTTGAGGCACTATTTGTGATATTTATTTCTACGGAGAGTGGGTTAAATCAATGAGAAATATTTCCTTGCTTGGTAGTAGCCTGTGCTCTGGAGGTAGAGAGGGAAGACTCAGGGGTCCTAGAGGCAGGACTTATGATTGTACAGATTGGAATACCATGATGGTATATAAAACTCCCTGTGAGATGTGAGAACTTGGCATTCTCCTTGGCCCAGAACTGTGCATATAGGGTTGGTCCACTTCCGGAGAAGGTGGCTGATGTGGTGGTGTGATTCCCTGGGTCCAGAAAGCCTCACTTGCCTTCTATCGTCATTGTCATGCTTCATGGGGCCTGAAATGTTCACTGGTGGCTATTTCTTTGGTTCTCAGCTTTATTTCTAGAAAGCTCCTATTAAAGTTAACTACCACATGTTCTCACTCATAAGTAGACCCTGAACATTTACCTTAATACTATAAGAAAGGGTTTGGCAGTAGCCGAAAACTGCCGGAAGTTGGGGGGTGGGGGCACATAACATTAATAAGGGCACCTGATCTCAAACCAGGCAAAGTGGGGACCAAAGGGAGGCCCAAACTTTATCTGTATGATGACCATTTGTATACCTAATCCTGAATTGTACCCCACATCTTTAAAATAAAACAACACATTAAATGCCACTTGGAAGATAGCAGGAACATTTAATCATATTTTCACAGACTGGTTTAAACTGCTTCTCTGGGGTCGGCACACAAAAAGATTCATTTGATGGGAGATGGATAGGCCCCTCTCTGGGCCACTTTGATGGCAGAAGCTAAGCAGTTCAGGGAGGCTATTTTGGGAGGAGAAGCGAGTAGGAGGGAGCTAAAGACAAACTGGACCTGTGCTACCATTCTGAGGGCTAGATTCCAGCACACGCTGTTTCTTAAAATTCTGCAGCCCCTCTCATCCTCCTCCTTTTCAGTGCATGTCCAGAGCCGCGTAACTGTCCCCTTGGTCCCAGGACTGGGCTATGACAATGCTGCAGGTGATGAAGTCTCAGTGGCACAAGTGGACTCTGGAAGGGAGACTGTATGTTTGTGCCAACAGAGGGGAAGGGTGATTGATTACCCACCTCTGAGTCTGAGCTACTCCCTACCCTCAATGCGTCCTTCTGCCAGGAGCATGATAATTAGAGTAAATGAGACTTAGCTTAGCTCATTCAACTCCTTGCCAGGCCCCCATACAAAGCTTTCAAATATGCAATCATTTCTAGCAACCGTGGAGGGCTTCCCTGAATTTCTTTATCAACTTGTTGAGAAAGGCCAGAGTTGATTCTCTAAGTCTAGCAGAGAATTTGTCTATAGGCTGATCGAGCTTTAACATTTGGCTTCTTTGGAATTTTGATCTTGCAAAAAGTGCCCTATATTTCAGTTTTCCATCATTTTTTGTTAGACTAAACATTTTCCCCACTTTTTCCAATGTTCATTTGTCCTTTTGTGCTAACTCATGTGGTGAGTGGTACTGATTCATTAATTTGCTCAGCAGCGAGTAACCACCTTCCATGGAGGAGTGGTGGATAAGAAGAATTCCCAGTGAAGGAGCTAATTTTCCTTGGGCTTCATGGTGGGTGCTGGAGAAGGGTGTGCAGATGGAGGGACTGCATTTGTCAAAGCATGGCTCTGTGTGTGAATGTGGGCTCCCTCGGGAACAGGAAGCATGTGGGTGTGGCTGGTGGGTGTTTGTGTGGGAGTGGAGGGATATGAGTGAAGACCCTCAGGAATGAGTGAATAAATGAGTGAATGAATGATAGAATCTAGAAGTCTATCATCCTTTCCTAGGGTGGCTGTTCTCTCACCAAGCAGACTCTATTTGTTTCTCTGCTTCTTCTTAGTGAGCATGCCTAAGTCTCTTGCTCTGAGAAATCTCTCATCAATGGGAAGAGAAAATATAATTAGCATCAATAGTTTCTCATATCTAAGCTGAGAATTCGGCATGAATTCCAGACATGGTTCATATATTTTGGGTAATCAGCACAGCTATTCATGATAGGTAATGCTCTCTTTTTCTCCCTTCAAATATTTTTTTGGTTAAGATACCATGACTGAAGATTAATGGCTTCCATTATTTTTTTCCTTTCATGCAAGGATCTTTAAACTAGCCTGAACTTTGTGCCAGCTATCATATGAATCACGTCTACTACAGTTTCCCCATCTGTGCCACATCTTGGGTTAGCATCCTTGAATGACACACTAAAGTACAGAGCAGGGTTAAAAGTGTCAAGTGATAATCAAGCAGAAAACCGATAATTAACAATGACTGACACATCACATTTTATCATAGCAGTCTTAAGACAAAAATCTTACTTATAAATATTATGTGAAGTGCAATATGTCATGTTAGTAGGTACATTTTACCACATCTGGCAGTTCAGTAATTCACCTTCATTTTGGTTATTGTGTGCATTTATTGCAATGAGTTTAATAATAAAAATGACAGTTTTCTTCTAATGAGCACTCACCATATAATAGGCTCAGTTCTAAGCATGTGTTTGCCCATTTAATCTTCACACCAGTCCTAGGAGGTAATCATTGAGTGCAGCACCATTTGAGGAAACTGAGGCACAGTGCTGTTAAGTGGCTTGCTCAAGGTCAGAGATAGGATTTGAACTCAGGCCGTCTGGCTCAAAGTTTGTGCTACCAATCTCCATGTTATGCTGCTTTACATATTGCTTGAAGCAAAGAGGTAGTTTTATTATCAAATATTAGGAATGCATCACCCTCCAATTTTTCTCCTACTAAATGTAATTGCCAGTTTTTATATACGTCATGCTGTAATTCTTTTGAGAAACTTAGACAAAAAAAACAAGACTACAGAAAAATGGATTATCCTATACAGGTCTCGTTACCTAGAAGAATGGTTTTGACTATAACCTGGATGCAGAAGCTTGCTGGTTTATGTTGATTTAAAGTGTAATATATATTAGAATCTTGTCACATGCATTCTTCATATGAGTCTATATTATATATATGTGCTTAGGAGAGACTGAATTAAAAAACAACAACAAAAAGCACCAACCAAAAATTGCCCTTGTGTGTCATAAGCAAATATGAATGTGAGATCTATGTGCCCCAAAGTGTTTTGTTATCTGAACAAAGAACATGCGCTTAATCCCAGCAGAGACCAGAGACCCACATTACTACTTATGCTTTTTAATTTAAATTAGAACTCTTTTTTGCTTTGTTAAGATGAGTTAGGCCTTTTTGCTGACATTTTTTTAAGCAACTATTTTTCTTTCAGTTTACACCATAAGGTGCTAGCACTACAGTGACAGGATGGGAACTACCAGCAGTTCTCTCCTAGTAGACTGGGTTCAAGGTCTAGGGTTTCTTCAGGCAGAGGTTAGCACTGTGAAAATAATGGGGCTATTTATCCATGTCTCTTGGAATGGAGTTAATACCCTGCCAGTCCTAATTGGTTTGACATGCTAACACAGTGGGTCTGAACCTTTTCTGCAGTTTTCTCATGAGTGCCTTCTTTAGCTACATAAACTGCAGGTCAGACAAATTAGTTTATGGGCCTAGATATCATTCTTGGCCCCGGTTTCGAGACACTTTTTCAGTCAACCATAGCTGCTTGATACTTAAGATTTACTGACAGTTCTTTGTTCATAAGAGGGTTCACATTCCTGAGCTACTTTTCTTTTATCGGGATCATCTTAATTCTTGTTTGTGGGTTTGAGATCAAGGAAATATAAGCAAGGACTGAACTCAGCTATTTGGGTGACCTTGCATACCATGAGCTTCTTAGACAGTGCCTGATGTGATAGCCAACTAATATTAATTGATGGTGATGACAGGAGATCATCTCTCTGGCCAGAACCTGCTAATACAAGTTTTGATGAATTGAGAATGATGCCTGCTGGAAGCAGACTCTTGCTCGTGGCATTAACAATTTTAGGCAAAAGAAGTTTCTAGCATGGGTATGTATATTTTTTAGTTTCCTCTTCCATTGCTTTGTTTTGAATAGGGTAAAGAAAAATGTAAACCGTATAATAGTCTCAAGTTGGATCATACTGAGACATCACTGCCTTTGTTTCAGTGTGAGGTTTCCCCCACTATGTGACATCTCTGAGTGCTAAATATTTCAACCCTCAGAAAAATGCCAAGTCACAGAAACCTGTCTCAGGTTATCATGATTATTAGTATTATAGGAGGGAAAGGTAGTACTGGTCTTTTAGGAAGCTTTCGTCATGAATATATTTTGGAGTGAACATTACTTCCTAACAGATGAACAACTTTTTGTGTTTGGAAGGGTCAGAGAGCCAGGGGACAGTCTGTAACTCAGTTATATGTTGACACAGAAAATGTACAAAAGCTGTGAATGCTTCAACTCAAATGACTTGCTGGATGGTTGTGGGTCACTGTCTTGTGTAGTGACATGGTTTCTTCAAAGCTGTAGGAGGTGAGGTCTTCCTATGGGAAATTTCTATACAAGAATGCATGTAAAATGACTTAACATGTCTTAATGTTTAAGTTTAGAGTATTCTTGGCCTTGTCTGTCAACAAATGGAGATTTGGACATGGAGGTTTAAGAGATTTTTAGTGGAATTTTATTAAAGGGATAAATGCAGAGAGTCTGTGTTGAAGATTCAATGGCGATATTAAGGGCTTGTTTTCCATTTCAGTCTAGATGATCTATGTTATCTTTGAGTAAAGGGGACAACAATTTTAACAACCTGGCTTCCTTAGAAGTTTCCATTCTCATATAGTCACCGTAGGCAGCAGCACTGTCAAATAAACAAAGGTTTAATTAAATAAAAACTATTTAAACAGAGCAGAAATATTCTTCCCTAGCTAGTCACAAATTGGACAAGTCAAAGAAAAAGTCCTGGAGGGAAATTGCCAATGGATTACTTTTTCTGTTCTCTGTCTACTGCTATGTTTTCTTTCCTGGTATCAAATCTCAAGTTGAATTCAGTCAATTATCTATAGCCAACAAAAAATGCATAAATGTCTCTTCTGTTACTTTTGTTTATATTTCACCACTAAACAAAGCACGTTTTTCTTCCCAACTTCTTCTTCCTTTGGGAGCCTGTAAGTCCAACAACACAAATAAAATATTGTGTATGCTCTATTGTCACTTTAAAGCATAATGATTGATTTAGTTATTTAAAAGTTCTCTGCAAAGTTATTTTTTTATTGCTAATGTTACACTTGCTACAAAATTTGGTGAAGCAACACATAATTTGCTGAGGATTAGGAAGGATTTGTCATTAGGTTAAGTGAATTAAATACCTCAGGGGTGTGATGTTGGGGTTATGCGTATGTCAATTTCATTTTTTTTCTTTCCTATGTTAGTTACCTCCATAATAATTTCGACTTAATGTTTTCCACAGATCTTTTAGTAACTAAACATTTAGAAGTACGGCATAACAAGTAGTTGACATAACTAGCACTAAAATATAATGAGAAATAAGGAAAATATTGTAAAGAAAACAAGGAAAACCAGGGCCCTGGGAGCATTGTTGACGCTCTCTTATGATTGTTAAGATTTTCTGTGCCAATCCTCTTACCATGAAACATCCTTATATGGTCCAAGTGCCAAGGGCCAGAGGAACTGGGCATCAACTTATCTTCCCAATTTCCCACTGAGCACAAGTATTTTCTTTCAGATATGAAAGCTTTTAATTGTGCTCCCGAAACCCCATTCCTCTCCTTCATGTCTCAGTCTTGTTTCTGTGAGTGGGTAAAAAGCCTGCCCATCTGAAAAGGCAGTTCCCAAACTGTTCTGGAAAATCATTTGTTTTTCTCCACAAATGGTCATTTTAGTTTCAAGTTCATTTCAGGTATATTAAGCCTTCCTCTGCTCATACTTAATAACAAATGATGTTACACAAGTTTAGAATCGAAAGAAACTAAATAAAATGGAAGCATATCTAGTTGCTTCAGAGACTTAATGCTTATCTATTTCAGTCAGCGTTATTCCTACTAAAAATAAAAAGAGGGATGAAAATTACCTCAGGCTTTTGCTGCCGTGGTTGCCCTTTGGTTTCTAGGGTGGCTCGGGTCCTTTCATTCCGGTACAGTTGGGATTGCCAAGCCAGGAATAAAGCTTGCTCCAGTTGTAGCTGTGGTTTTCCCAGATCACCTGTCCTTTTCCCCCCAGACAATGACGCTGTGATTTTTTTTTCCTCTGGCCTTTTGAGGCAAAGTGATTCCAGATAAGCAGATTAATGTGTGGAATATCTCATCTATGTTGTTCCAGCACAGCCCTTTCAGCTTTCCAGAGCCAGTTAGACTTGTTATGAGGAGCTAAGTGATTGGTTGGATCTGGGGCTCAGTTTCATAGATTATAGCCCAGCGTACGAGGAGCACGAGTCCTATAGTTGCCGTATCCAGAGGCCTGCCAGTTCCTGTCTAAATGCATATGTAGTTCGTAATTGAGTTCTAACACGGCCTTGGATGTTTCTGTCCTAAATAGCTGACATTGCATCTTCAAGACTGTGTGAGTAATCCTGATTTTTTTTTTTTTAAAGCTCAGTAAATTAATTACATGCCCTGGGAGGGAGTGATTGTGAGTAGAAAAGACTGAACTAGCAGATGATTTGTTTTCAAGGTGCTGTGCTATATGTATCAAGTTCAATGTGATGAATCTTAAAGCTTCTAAAACCTGGCAGGGTTATTCCAGCTTTTGGCCATAAATCACAGTCAAGCTGCATTTTGAAGGATACTAGTCGATGCATTTACTAGCCCTGTTTGTTTCATGGGGTCAGTAAAGTGATAAGGTCCAACATGAGCAGGTTAAAATAGGATGCTGGTATCAAAGCAATGACTTAGAGAGTGCTCGAGTGAGGCAAGTTTCAAGGTTTGCCACCCCCACCGTCCAAAACTGAGAGTGAACAGCAAATAATAAGTCCTTTTGGGACACAGGTACAGAGCAGTTAGAACACAGAAAAAGAAATGGAAAAGAATGGCAGCGATACTTTTCTTCACTGTAATCTGAAGCTGATTGAAGACATATGCTGTGAATAGCTAAAAAATTTTTATATGTAAAGAAATGTTCTTCAGTGGTTCTGTTTATGTGGGAGAGATCTCAACGAGAAACCATGAGCTTGTTTTTAAAAGCCTTATAAGAAGTATATTAAACACACACAGACACAACCATAACAGAAGAAAGTATGTAGATTGGAATTTGTAGTTGGAACCAAATACAATTATCCCAGGGAAGCCGTTGTTAGGTTTGTGTAATTGCTGGGGGTAACTTCTGTTGCTAACATGGTTTAAGATAAAACTGGGGCAGACTGAAATGAGAAACTAGAAAACATCAGCATTTTATTATGTTCTATAGCATACACTGCAGCACAGAATTAATAGTGAGTATAAACTGGTAAACGTAAGCAGCTTACTTTTAAATCATTATTGATTTCTCCTAGCCTATTATAAAAAATAGGGCTCTTGCTTATGAAGGGAACGCTTAGAGACATTTTTCTTCCTTCCAAATAATTTTTATACATTTTCTCAATAGCATGCAGCTAGTCATTTCTTATAATTTTGGACTGCTTCTCAGGTTTTATCTAATTTTTCCTCTTTAGACTTATAGATACAATTGTAAATATTTGTGCTATATACAAGTCTCAAGCATACATCATTTGAACAGTTTTAAAGATGATGAATTCCTGTGGCAAATATAAATGTCTAATAGCTGTAGTAATCACTTGCTGGTTTCTATAAAAACAGCACAGACTCAAAGCAGTTTATTTTAGGTTGCACCTATTTAAATGACTGATACGATTTAGCCAGTGGGGGAGAAATGTTAGTGGTGTTTTTGCAAAATTTTACGTTTAGATCACATTGGAAATGCAAAGTTTTGCTGTTAATATTTTTGCTTTCTGAAATATGACCCCCTTTTAGATTATACCAGTGGACGAAGTTTATAAAAAGAAAGAAAAGCAGAATACCTTTCTGAATTAACCAAATATATGTAAAATAAGTTTATAGAAATGTAATTCTAATATATTCTTTTAGAAACGCATTTACTTTATAAAGAAATGCGTTTCTTTATTGAGACTGAAAGCAGGTTCATTTATTGAGTTTCTGTAGCCATAGATACTAATAGTAATAGTTGGTTCATTCTTAGTTATACATTCCTAACTGACTACTAGCTGTAAGAAAGTAGTGCTATAAAAGGAGTATAATCCCATCCCTCAAGGTGGTTTGGGGCCCATTTAAGGGTAAGAAGAGGTTGGGATGGAAGCTGCTTTATCTGAATTAGCTTCTGGCTTTGAACTTGACTCCTCTTTTTCCCTGGGTCCAGGTAGGGCTCTTGGTGTAGCATTCACATCCCCTTCCACCTTTTCCTGTCTTCATTCTTTATATTGCCTTTCTTAGGCTTTACTGAGTCAAAAATATTGAGTCAAAAAAGCTTAGGTTTTATTGAATCAAATGAAATGACTTATGCCTAATTATTAAACGTTCATCAGCTCCCTATACAATTCAGAGGGTATTTAAAAACCAGAGCTCAGTGGATGGATACTAGAAGGACTACAATGTGCACTGGTGCTTTCTCGGGACCTTCATCTCTTCAGGTCTCCTCAAGATGCCAGGGTCACATCTTTTTCTTGTGAAAGGGCAGGGCATTAAGAAAAAGAGTCAGAGCACCAGGTACCTAGGCTGTGGGCAAGGAAAATATCTCCTAAACAACAATAGTTGATCTTCTTTCCACTCCTCTCTATTTTTTAAAGCCATTTTTGCCTGACTGTGGAAATTCTTTTTCAGATATGATTCTATAAAACTATGCATATCTGCCATAGACAGATGGATTTGACAAAAGATGTATCCAAAAAGGAATGTATCACATCATGAACTTGCTAAATGTTCATGAATACACACTGGCATTTGGAGACTATTCACACTACCTACTAAAGCAATGACATAAATTCAAATTGACAAAAAAAATTCTTGATTGAATTATATTTTTCAGAGGGTTTTTTGGATGAATTTTGTTTTTTTGTTTTTGGAAAAACTTGCTCTTCCCTACAATGTTTTTTTCTGTGTTATTTATAGGAGTGATTTGATTACTTAATCTTGCCCAAGAATTATTCCTAGTTGACATTTTTTTCAAAAGAGTTGCTGTCCCACCTTGAGCATGTTTTAAACAAGCGGAGCAAAACAAATGCAAACAAACATCCCCTTCTCAAAGAAAAAATACACCACAAAGGAGTTAAATACTTTAGTGTTGTATAATTCCTTCCTTTTGTGGAGCAAGATACTGGTGGAGAAGGAGACTTTGTTTAATTTCAAGACAATTAATTATTTTATCTTAATTATATGATGCAAGCAGGTGACAAAATTTTCTCATATATTGATAACCATTCAAAATCGTGCCCCTCAAATTTCTGATTCCAAGAAGCAATACTTCTTGAAGTCAGCGGGATCATGCTCAGGTCAGGACATTTTTCCAAGCCTTACTCTCTACGTCGGTAAAATGATAGTAATGATATCTGTTCTGTTATTTTCCTGGATTGGTTAATATCAGCATCACAATGAGAAAGTACTTGTGAAAGAACATTTTAATGTGAAGTTTTTATTGTGCTTACCATTGTACACTATTATTATTACAACAGCTCATTGCATAATAGAATTAACACCATATCTTCTAAAACAATACTCCCAGTAATGGATAATACTTTTGAAGGAAAGAAAGTCTTTCCTGTTTGATTTTGAAAAGTTATGAAAGCTTTGGGGCTTCAGTCCTGATCTGCCTGTTACTTTGAGTATTTAAAATACCAATAGGCTTACTGTGACAAATAAATTTAGTATTACTGTGAAAACATACTTAGTAATCTCTAAGAGTCATAAATGTTACTCATTGCAAATATTATCAGTATATTAATAAAAATTATTTCTAAAATATTAATTTTTAAAATGAAAGACATCAATTGCATTTCTTATTGGTTAACTAACTTCCAAAGCTTTGTCTGCTTCCCTCAAACAGAATGAATTTTCTTGGTGGTTAAGCTTGTGCCATAATTTTCCTTCCACTTAGATATAGACTAAGTCAATAGATAAAAATTCCTTCACAGCCTACGTTTAGAAATGTTAATGATGACGTTTTAGAGGACATAGTTTCCTCACAGGAAAAAGTAAATTGGACAATTATGGTGACAGATGTTTTTGGATTTTAAAATTCCTGTCTTGACGCTCATTATTAAATTTCACTAATGGAATAATGAAGTAGGTTTTAAGGTGATGCTTATTCCTAGGTCTTTTCCTCTCAGGTATAAAATGAATAGTCAAAATGATTTTCGGAATGATTTAGAAACTTCAGTCAGCAGTTTTGAATCCCAAATTTTTAGATGGTTCTACTTTGGAAGATAATTATGCTTTTGGATTATTGGTTGCAGCTGTGTTCTACATTTCAGGACACACTGAGCTCACTGTTGTTATGAGTTTGACTGTTTGCTAACAGCAGTATTGGTTAGGCTGAAGCAGTTACCCATTTCACCTGTATAACTCTTTTTAAAAATCAATAAATTTACAGTGGGAGTACAATAAGTAAGATATATACAAATGGAATGGATTCTCTTCCATTTTTTATCTCATAGAGCCCACCCAGCAATTCATGAGGGAACGTTCTAGAAATAGAAGAATTTCATTTGTAGTACTGTTTGAAAACTGGATCTGAGACTATTGTCCTGACTTTCTTGTGCCTTTGATGATTGACTAAGAACACTTCTTCAGTAATTTAAAACTGTAGTGAAATAACGTTTAACAAAATTTCTTAATAAGAATTTATTAATTCAGCAAAAAAATCAGGAGTTAGGTGCTAGAACACAAATATGAATAAAACTTGATTTCCTCAAGGAATTTACAGCCTAGTAGACATTTATTTCATGTTTGCAGCACTTTTAGGGCAATACTGGGAGAAGTAGTGTTAACCTTGGGTTATTTTCTCCTCTCCTCAAAGTATTTAGCATGTTAATAATGAAGGAATGACTTGCCTGTAGCATATACAAAAAATGCTGGGTAGAAATATGTAAATTTTCTTATAAAATTATACTTTCAAGAGTATCCAACCTTTTAAAATCCAGTAAGCATATGTTGTAGACAAAGAAATAGGCCCAAGATGTTAATTGGATTTGTTTAATGTCCACACACAGTAGAAATGAGGCAGGAATCTACAGTACCTGGGACTAGAATCCAGATCTATGCCTTCTCATTTCAGGATGTATGATATACACTGTACTAACACTAGATATTGCTACTTAAAATTTTAAAACAAAATTGATACGCAGCTATATATTTTGCAGCTAGGCTAATTATCTGTGACCATGATATTTAATAGAAGATATGTCAATAAGATCTAATATATACAATAATGATATAAAACCTAAAATCAACAGGAAAGGAATAAAATTTCATCATTCCAGAAACACATTTCCAGTGCTCTAGTTCTCCTTAGTTTCTACATTTTAGTTTTGGTAACATTAGCTGCTGTAACATATAAACTCTGAAATCTCATTGGCTTATCCTAGAAGTTTCTCACTCAGCCAAAACCTAAAATGGGTATTCTTTTTTTTTTTGAGTCAGAATCTCAGTGTCGCCCAGGCTGGAGTGCAGTGGCACGCTCTCGGCCACTGCAACCTCGACCTGCTGGGCTCAGGCGATCCTTCCGCCTCAGCCTTCCAAGTAGCTGGAACTACAGGCGTGCGCCACCACACCGGACTAATTTTTTGATTTACTGTAGAGACGAGGTCTCGCCATTCTGCCCAGGCTGGTCTCAAACCCTCGGCTCAGGCAATCCTCTCGCCTCCTCCTCCCAGAGTGCTGGGATTACAGGCTTGAGCCACTGCGTCCAGCAAATGGATATTCTTAATAGGCAGATTCCTCTCATTCATTGAAGCGGCGTTCTTGTGATGCCACTGTCATCACCTAGGCACTATCTATCAGCTTCCAAGTCCCTGTGCTTGGTAAAGGAGAAAACTGGTGGAGGACTACTCACCTTCAAGGGTCAGAGCTTGGTCACACGGCCCCACCTAGTGGAGGGGAGGTGGGGCTGTAGTCTTACCTGTGTCCAGGCAGAATAGGCAGTTGGTTTGACTGATCATTGCCTTAATTCAGGCTGCTATAACAAAGTACCATAGATTGGGTGGCCTATGAACAAAAGAAATTTATTTTTCATGGTTCAGTGTGCCAGCATGATCAGGATCTGGTGAGAGGTCTCTTTTGGGTTACAGGCGACTGACTTTTATTATCTTCCCATGGTGGACAAAGAGTGAGCTAGCTCTCTGGCCTCTTCTTATATAGGTACTAATTCCATTCATGACAAACTCTCATGACCTGATTACCTCCCAGAGACCCAACCTTCAAACACTATCACCTTGGGAATTAGATCTCAGCATATAAATTTTAGAAAGACCTAAACATTCAGTCCATAACAGTGATCAAATAACCAATATCTGCCCTAACTTTTTTTTTCTCCTTTCTTTTCTTTCTGTTCTTTAGTATGTCTATGTAGAATCTACAGCTTGTAACCAATAAGTTAGATGAAAAGGATTATAATATTTGCATGTGGAAAAAATTAGGAACATGATTTTACTTTTAAATTCTTATTCCATATGTAAAAATTTCCAAGGCTATTCAACTATCACTGAACGTTAAGATTATATAGATTGTTCCGATTTAATATTTGTGTTCTATAGTGAAAAAGGGGTCCTGGGATGTTTTTCTCCTTCCACCTTTCCTGTCCTTGTCTGTGTCAGGTATTTGGAACCCCTTGCTTTGTAGTTTTATGAAAAGGTAGGGAGAAAAGGAAAAATTGTCAACAAAGGCAAAATGGCTGATCAAAACGTATCCACTTGTACAGTTCCTTGGACATTTTATAAACTTTGCAGTGAATGCTAACTTCTTATGGGGTAAAACTGCTATAAAGTAAATGGGAAGCTTTGGGAGAAGCTTTTCTTGCATAGATTTGGGCAAATGGTGAAACTAACACACTTTTGGTTTGTAACCTCTCTGTTTTCTAGAAGCTAAAATACTTTTTCCCACTCTGAACTTCTAGGAATTAGCAAAAGTATTTGTATCATAAATAAAAGAGCACAGATGCCTACTCAGTAAATAAACATTTTTTTCAGATTAGTGCTATTTTTAAAAAGTCTCTCCAAAAGCTTTTAATTATCTTTTAATAAAACATCAGGTTTCAATAAAAATCATGATCCTATCAAACCAATTTTAGTCCTTTACCTTGGATATATTAGATTCAAATGTTTTTGTTGGGTGTTAAGCCAATCATAACTTCAGTTATTTTGGCCACCAAACTACTCTCTTCCATATAAACCAAATTTATACTCAAGTTATTTAAGAAATAAGGACAACAAATAAAAACTATTTTAATCTTTATATCCTGACCTAAAAGATAGAAGGACTAGCTCATGTCACATCCTCATAGTTATCTGATTGGACTAGGAGTACCTAAAAATAATTTTCCCATAACTTCATTTACTTGTTGTTTATTCCCTGGCTCATTCCAAAAACAGTTTTAAATGCAACACTGAAAAAAAGTAAAATCTCCTCAATCTAACATCCAAGCAATCTTTTTATTTTGGTGGACCTGAATAAAAATAATAGATGCTTATGTTCTTTATCCTGAGGCATTGAAAAACACTGACGTTCCAATCGTTAGATTCTGAAGATTATATTACATTTAGTAGAGATTTTAAATATATTTTATCCTATTCCTAGTCTTTGAACTAGGACAGTCCACATATGGGTATAAAGCAGTGCCTCAGTAATGAAATGCATGGTCTCTTGAGCCAGACTGTTTGGGTTCAGATCCCAGCTCTGACATTTAGTAGCTTGTTACTCTGGGAATATTACTTAATATTCATGTAACTCCATTTTATTATCTGAAAAATGAAACAATAATAGTACCTACCTGGTGGAGATTAAGTAAGTTAATGTATATAAAACACTTGGAATAACACACCTTGTAGTAAGTGCTTTGTAAATGTTTGTTGTCCTATTATTATTATTTGGAAAATTGAGCACTTTACAAAATGTGTTTTTTAAATAACTGAAGTTTAATCTATCAGCTTCAAAACTTCTAGGTGTTGCCAATTTTCATGGGTCTTTCCAAATGAATCTTCTGTGCTTGTTTCTTCTGTCTTAAGAGATTAAATGGAATCTTTTCTTTGGTGATAATGAGTAAGGTGATACTGAGAGGATTAAGATGATATGAAGGAATTTAGGGGAGAGTATTTGCCCATGCACTAACTGACCCAGGCTGCTCTACTGTTCCAGTCCTTTGGTTATGTTCTAAAGGATTCTGGACCTCACTCTACTGGCCCATACTACTACCCCTGTTTTACAATTTCTGCTTCTATTTTTCTATAATATGTAAGCAAGAAAATAGCCTAGTTTCTAAAAAATTGTATAAAAATGAGAGAATAGGCTTACTCAGAGTGTCAGTTCTCCGTTGAGAGTAAATAAGAATATAGGTGCATTTTTTTCCTTCTGGGTGACAGTTATGTTTTCGAACAAAGCTTGACAAACTACTACTGCCTGTGGGCCAAATCTGGTTTTTGTAAATAAAGTTTTATTGGAACATAGCCATGCTCATTTGTCTACATATTGTCTACTGTTGGTTTCACACACTTTAAGGGCAGAGTTGAATAGCTGCCGCAGAGAACATATGGCCTTCAAAGCCTAGAGTATTTAATATCTAACCTTTTACAGAAAAAGTTTGCCAAACACCCTTTTAGAGCTTTAAAATTGGGCAAAGACAGAAGTAAATGGGATGTTTCTATATTTAGTAGTCTCAGCTAACCTGTGTATTCAATTATTTGTAGCACTGCATCCCCTAATTATATTTTGGATAGACAGGAATATATTACAGTAACCTATGTTGAATAAAGAACAAACGACCCACAGTAGCACATTTAGAACATTGAGAGGTGGTGAAAATGTGATTTTCAACCAAAGTTGTGTGGAAATATTCACTTTGTGATTTGTTGCTTTACTGCTATCAGTATATAACGTGCTGTAAAATTATGTTGCTTTCTGTTGTGTTCAGTAGGGTGTTGTTCTAGAAATGTTACCGTTGGGTCACTGCTTTTTTCACACAGTTGTTCAAAGTAAACGTAAAGGCCTCTGTCTTTTCTTCATTTGTATGTATGTATGTGTGTATATATATATGTATATCCCTGTTATTTTTCTTCTCATATTTGCCTCTTTATATTTTCCACCCCCTGCTTTCAACATTATATTGTTCGGGAGCATGATGTCCAGCAAAGGATCTTGAATTTGGAATTGAATTGTGATCAGTCACTTTACAACTTCAGGGAACTTGTATCGTCATCCCCTGCCTCAATTTCCTTGCCTGTAAAAAGGGAGTGAGAATCTAGCTTCTGTTTATCACACATGGAGGGGCAAGTGAAATGAAGCACAAGGGTGCATTATTACTTGTGTCTGTAATACTGTTATCGAGTTGGTCCACTTTCTTCTCATACAGAGATGTGTATGTTTACGGAAGAGAATATGAGATGAATTCTGCATGAACTAAAATTGTCGACTATGCTGGGTGTGAGTCTGTGCGCGTGAGGGAGGTTGGGTGAGAAAGCCTCTTCAAGCAGCATATGTATTCCTCTGGTATCTGCTTTGTTATTCACTTCTCTACTGTGAAAGTTTATGCTTTGGTGCAGAGCTCCTGGGAAATATGCGAAGAAAAAAACAAAGAAAGATAACCTTGGAAGGGCGAAAAGGTAGTGCTTATGCCAGTACAAAAGTCTGAATAAAAGCAAACTATTGCTGGTTTATTTTAGCTACAGTTCTTTAAGTGAATTTGGTATGTAGACAGGAAGGTAGTTAATTTTTTTAAAGATAAAAGAAGGCATAGTTTCCTTTAATGAAAATAGACTCAAGTGTTATGGAAATGAGAAGTCTCTTGTGATGAGGCTAGAGTCGAATTACTCTAGGATGAGACCTATGTGGTTCCATCTTGTATTTCTTGGGCCCACGAAGAAAACCAACAGTCTACTTGATTAAGATATTTATATCTGTAAGAGATCACCCCACTTTTATAATTTAAGAGGATGCTAGTGGTTTTACTTTGAATTTTAATTTTGTTGAATATATTTCCTCATAATCTTGTTGTTTTCAAATAATTTTAAAGATTGCAACCAGAAAATTCAGATCTTTTTTGCCTAGGTTGTCATTTTAATTCTTTAGACTTTTAGAGAAAATAGTTTAAAATTATGATCTTGAATTTGAATTTAAGGAGATTCCCTCAACCTCCTCTTTTCATCTCTTTATTTAGAGGGTAATTTATCTAAGTTGTGTCAGTTAGCTATGGCTATGTAACAAACAGATCTAAAACATAGTGTCATTTTAGAGTTTCTTTTTTTAAATTTCAGTACTTATGTACTGAAGATATCTTGCTCTAAACAAAGTGTTTTAAAATGACAACCGCTGATTCTTTCCGTGAGTCTACCAGTCGGCTGTTGAGTTCTGCTTATCTAAGCCAGGTTCTGATTATTTTAGCAGGACTTACTCATGCACGTGTAGTTAGCTGGGAAACTCAATACTTCTTCACACGTCTCTCATATCCCTCTAGCATGTTAGTCCAGACATGTTCTCATGGTGGTGTCTGGGGTCCAAGCGTGGGCAAGCCCTATGCTGTAAAAGGGTAGTTGGCAATACACATGCACTTTTCAAGTCTCTGTGTCACATTTGCTAACACCCCACTAGCCAAAGCAAGTTGTGCTGGAACTCAGAGTGAACGAACATAAAGCTATGAGTCAAAGGGTGTATACGGGGAGGCCATATGCTGGGGTCATTAATACTGGGGTCATTAATACTCTCAATCTACTAGAAGTGATTTCATTATTTAGTTACTAAATACTTTTCATTATTTAGTTACATTACTTAGTAGCTCCCCCTTCAGAAATTTTACTTCTACAGACTGGACCCCCCCCAAAAAATTAATTCTACCTAGTTATTTTTCAGCACTTGTTTTAAAAACTTGATGAGAGAGTACATTGTCATTAAAGGCTAAAATGAAAATTTTTATTTACCTACATAATTCTCCCCTCACACCCTCCCTTTAGTCTAATTTGGCTAAATGGCTACTGTGGCACAGATTCCTGAATAATAAGGTTGGGTTTTTTTCAGTTCTAATCATGTCCATCCCTGATGTCTATTCTGTCTCCAACCAATTTCTGTATTTTGGGCCACTATTCCAGTAGCAGTTGGTGAGTGAGTCTGTAGGATTTTAGTCTTGCTTTCATGATCTTGCTTTTTTATTTCCTCTAAATTCCAGGTTTGAATTTCTTCTGCCCACTGTACATGTCCTGGAGAAACCTCAAACTGAATACATTTAAAAGAATACTGATTATCCATCTTTTACCCATTCACACATGCTTTCAATCAATAAATATTTGTTGAGTGACTCCCATACTATTTCAGGCATTAGTAATACAGTAATGGGAAACAGACAAAATGCAGAGCCCCTTGAAACTTATAATCTAACTGGACTTGACAGACATTAAACAAATGCATGAATAAATAATGTAATGTTTGGCAGTGATACATGATATGGAGAAAATAGAGCAAAGTGAGCAGAAAGGGAGTGATGGTGGAGGTGATTTTTTGATCAGGTGTTCAGGGAAGACCTCTGAAGTGAGGGAGTGAGCCATGGTGACAATCTGGGCAAATGGTGCTGCAAGCAGAGGGATTCACAGATGTAGATGCAAAGGCTGCCTGAATGACATTCAGTATGCCGTAATCATGCTTGCAATGGAAAGAAAGATGGGAAATACGGCGAAGGAGATAACTAGGGGCCAGATCATGTAGGTCCTTTGTAGACCTCAGTGCGGTCTCTGCATTTATTTAAGTGCTATGGTAGTCCGTTGGTGGACTGGGGGCAGAGGAGAGAAGTGATCTGATTTTCAGCTACTGTGTAGAGAACAGGCTATAGGGAGGCAAGGGTGGAAGTTAGGAGACTAGGATGGTTGTGTCGGAGATGCTGAGGAACTGTGCTAGGAGAGTAGCAGCAGAGATTGTGAGAGGATGGCAGACTCTGGAGCTCTCCAAAATGTGTTTCATTTAAATAAACCAGATTTAGATATCGAGCCCAGTTCTGCCAAGCGGAGCATATAGCATATGGAGAATTGTTTTCCAAAGTAAACCCAGCAAACCTCTGGTGACATCTGAATTAATTTTAGGTGCTGTGTCACATGAAAGGACTTGAACATTTTAATTACTTATTTTAATGTGTATTAGGCATATATAAAACTTGTAAAATCTGTGATTTTGCAGTAAGGATAAAGTATAGTGCAGAGTTGAATGCAAAAATAGCAAAAATCATGAGGGTTGTGTCTGAATGACTAGATTTAGGATATGTTGACAGGATTGGTCATAAGGTTTAGTTCTGAGGCATAATGAAGGGTATTACGAAATTATAGTTAGATATTGCCACTTATTGATTATCTGCTGAATTTCAGGCTCTATGTTGATACTTTATAGATGATATTTTGCTCAGTTCTCACTGCAACCCTATGTGATGTGGGTGGTAAAGTTTTGATTTTTTTTCATTTAACAGATGAGAGAAGTGAAGTTCATAGAGAATAAATAACTTGTTCTAGGAAGTCTCTTGATTTTTAGATATTGCAAGTTTATAAAAGTAACGTATGGCTCTGGCATATTCTTTACGAACAGAATCTTAACCTGTTTTGTACATTCGTGTATCTTCAGAACCTAGAATCGTTTCTGGTATACAATGGACATTAATTTCTAAACGAATGAAAGGAAAAAGAATGGATATTTTATTTAGGCTGTAGTCAAGAGTGGTGAATTTTTGGTTTTGTCACTATAGGCTGAGTTTTAGAAAGTGATCACTAGGCATTTTAATGGAAAAACCATATTTAGGGACCATAAGGTAACTTTCTGTGTCCCCTAAATGTAGGTGTTCCCAGTGTCCAGTCCTTGGCTTTATGTTTTTCTCCTTATTCCCCCTTGAGGATTTGGCTCTTCTGGCTATAACTATGTGTACAACTCCTAAATCTCAGAGTTTAGTCCTAAACTCCAGTTGTAGAACATATAAGCCCACTAACAGCCCTGGAGCCACTTAAGGGAAACAGAACCTTAGGCAAGTGACTTAACTTTCTGTGAGCCTTAGTCTCTATCAGTAAGAGGAAGAGATGGAAGAAGAATCTGAGCCCTGATATAACCCAAACCTATGTGCACTAGAAGAAGGAGGGAGAAGATGCCGAGGGAGATAAACTTACAGGAGAGAAGACCTGAAAAACAAATGGAGTTGAATTTCCAATCCTTTTGAGCATCCTTATTTTATTCTACCTAGAAGTTTCTAGGGAGTTAAAAAAGGCTTTTTTAGGTAAATTTTCTCAAAAGACTTAAATAGGACAAAGTATTGCAAGTAAAGCCATTCAAGCACTTAGACTCCTGGGAGAATCTCTAACACACAGCAAAAGAAACTTCATACATACTCTGTCTCTGCTGGCAGCAACCAGATTGAGGATGGCCAACACTATACAGAGAGTGCCAGGTCTGAGGCTAGGTGGGACAGGCTGAGCTGACTGGAAGAAGGGACTTCTGGAAAGTGGCAGGCGTGCTGTGAGGGACATTGTTCTGGGGTAAGATGAGCCTGGGGAGGATGTTACTCCTCTCTGCCTTTCCTTGCAGAAGTGGGAGATGTGGCGCGTGGGAAGTGTGCCTAAATTAGAACCTCACACATTAAGTGCTCATGGCTGAAGCTGTGCCTTCTCCTTGTCCCCTTGTCTTTGTTGCCACAAGGTCCCAGCAGCACATATTTTTTGAATTATAAAATACATAATTTCTGCAAAATTATATAAGAGGAGATGAGGGTTGTGAAGATGAAAACCATATTATTACCAACCCCTGCAAACTCCTAATCTGGTGGGTAAAAGTTACATGAATATAATTCCCAATACAAGGCTGAATGGAGGGTTATGGTCTGAGTGTTTGTATCATCCTCAAATACATATGTTGAAACTTAATTCCCAGTACAGTGGTATTAAGAGATGGGACCTTTGGGAGGTGATTAGGTCATGAGGGTTCTGCCCTCATGAATGAGATTAGTGTCCATAAAGAAGAGGCTTCAGGGAGCCTGTTTCTTCCTTCCACCATGTAAAGACACATAGAAAGTTCCCTCTATGAGGAAAGAACCCTCATCAGACACCAAACGTGTTAATGCCTTTATCTTGGACTTCCCAGCCTCCAGAACTGTGAGCAATAAATTTGTGTTATTTATAAATCGTCCAGTCTAGGGTATGCTGTCATGGCAACCCAGACCCTCTGAGACAGTGTGCCAAATATAGAGTCAACTCCTGCTCTAGGAGGGTAGGGTAAGGTAAACAGATTGTGACTACGTAGATCTGGGAAGCCATTTGGAAGGAATAGGATTCAAATTAGGCCATGAGGGAAGGATGTGACTTTGATGCTTATCTGTAGGAAGAAAGAGAGTTCTAGTTTAAGTAACAGAAATAGCCTCTTTTTTTTTTTTGAATTGGAGTCTCACTCCATTGTCCCAGCTGGAGTGCAGTGG
>CAUYQG010045714.1:0-12227 GCA_963574415.1 Tarsius wallacei
CAGCCCTGCAGGGTGGGGGCCGGGCCCTCCCTGGCAGCCTGCGGCTCGTGACTCACACTGCTTGCCAGTAGGGCTCTGGTGGCTGGGCTGACAGCAGGTGTGTGGGCTGCAAGTATATTTGGCCCACACCCGGCTGGCTGCGACAGCCGCCCCCTCTGCTTTACCTCACATCTGCCCCAGCCACAGCTGCACCAGACCGCGTGTACACACCATGCTTTTCCATCTGGTTCCCGCTGTCTTCCCTCCCCTCCCCACCCTTCCCAGAGAGGAGCCCAGGGATGAGCGCTCTTCTTCCCATCCCCTCTCTCCCTTGCAGCTGTCCCTGAAGTGTCGTGCACCAGAGGTGTCCCAGCACGTGTACCAGGCCTACGAGACCATCCTCAAGAACTGAGGTCCTGTCCAGCGCCCACCCCAGCCTTCTGCCAGCCCCAATAAGGAGTCCCCTGGGGGGTGGCAGCACCCTCTCCTCTCGAGAGGGACCGAGCAGGGCTCCTGGCCGCCAGGGGGCTCCTGGTTCTGATGGCAGCTCCCACGTGGGTCCTCAGGGCAGGGCAGCACCCCTTCCTGGGGGGAGAGCTCAGTGCACTCCTGTGCTCCAGGAAGCCCCTCTGCCATTGCTGCTGACTTGTGAGGTCAGGTGAGGAGGGGACCAAAGGAAACAGTCAGAGCAGTCAGGGAGACCCCAGGGTTTTCCACTTCTTTTCTCTGTGCCTGAAGAGGACTATGGAGCTTGCTCCTCAGAACTCCAGCTTGCAGACCCCAGCCCCTCCGTCTGTCTTGGACTGGTGTCAGAGGCTTCCCCACTGCCACCCCGTGTGGGATGGGCCCTGCCAGCGGGGAGGGTTCCCTTGAGACCAGGAGGGTTGCTGTGAGGGTCTGGGGCTCAGGGGCTGCAGGTGCCCTCAGAGAGGAGCCCAGGGCCTGCACCACCCACCCGGGTCATCCACCAGGCTGGTGCCCTGCAGCCATGCCAGTAAGGCTGCAGCCCCTTGAGCACTGACTCGCATGGCCAAGGCCAGGTAGAAGCCCCCAGAACTCTGTCCGAGGCTCCTGCTCCCCTGGCAGCTGCATCACCTTGCTTCTGCCCCTGAGGAGGGTCGCTGCTTCATGATACACATTCCTCGTGTCGCCTCAGTGAGCCCAGGGACCCTGGAGCAGACGGGGCCGCAGGAGGGGGCTGTGGGCAAGTGGGTGTGCTTCCTGATAGGGTTTCAGTGGGGTTTCTCCGTAGTGTCTGCTGCCCTCTTCCTGGCCTCCCAAGTCTCCGCTGTGTCTGATAGAGCATTGGGTTTTCCTGTTACTGCGTTGAATAATAAAGAAGGATTCTGCTTTGGCAATCATGGACACTTTTTTCCCCTCCACAGAGGTCAGAATTGAAAGCTGTCCCCAAGTGCTTGGGGATGGTACCCTGACCCCTGCAGTAACTATATCTAATATATATAAATAGAAAATGTATATTGTATGTTCCTCTTATTTTCAGAAAGAGAAACTGAATAAAAATGATGACATCAAGTGTGTCCCTGGCCAGTGTGTCAGGTCCTGAGGCTATTTGGGGCGGGGGTCCCGGGCTGCTGGGAGCCCGGGGTCAAGGGCTCAGGCTGTGGTTCTTCCCCTGGTACTCTGAAGACAGTGCCTTCCCTCCACCCTGTCCTTGACAAGCTGACTTCTGAGGCCTGCTGGTGTCCCTGGTACCTCTGCTGCCATTGATCCTACCTACCTGTCCTTCCTTTTGATGCTGGCCAGAGGGCTGGCATTACCTTCTTGATTTTTCCCAGCTCCTCGCCATCAGGGAGGCTCCCGCAGCAGTGTGGGATCCTCTCATCAGAGGAGAGTCCTGGGAGAGAAGGTGGAGCAGGCCAGCCACCACCGAGGACTCCCCATGTGGCCTCAGTCCCGAAGTTGACCTGCCTTCCAGGAGAGGGCTGCCAGACCCTGGGCAGGGCTTTGCTGGCAGAGCTACTTCCTGGCTAGCAGGTCCTCAGTCTGCTTCTGAGGGAGGAGCAGTCCAGGGGCCCCTCACTGCATTCCAGCCCCGCTGCTCCATGTTCTGTCTGCACTTAACCTCCACAGCCCCCTGCCCCCAACACACCATTGCCTTCTGCCTCTCTGGGGACCACAGATCCTAGAGCCAGGCCCTTGATTGTACAGCCCTATCTTACCTCTCCTGAAAGTCTCCAGGCCCAGACACAACTGGAGTCCCGCCTGGTCCTGCCGTGAACTAGAGGAGCAGGGTGGTGAGCCTCTGATGAGAGAAACGGTCACCCTGGCCTGTCATGTCGCCTGCCTCCCTGACCTAAATGCCCTGGGTGCAATGCCTGGGGAGAGTTGCAGGGGCTGCTGCCCCATGGCCGGCCTGCTCAGTCGTCCAGGGGCCTAGCGCTTCATGGCCCCACCCCTCCACCGAGCAGCCAGGAGAGTGCCAGTGTAGGCTGGCTGTCCCCACAGAAGTGATGGCAGTCAACTGGAGGCCCAGGACAAGCCACCTGGGGTGAGGAGAGCTGACAGGAAAGATAGGCTGGCCTGTTTGGACAGAGGGCCTTGGACTGTCCCTGGATGTCTCTGTGGGTTAGTCCTGATTCAGTCTGCTCACACCTCAGGTGATTGTGAGCAGGACCATACCGTGATGACGCCCCTCTTTCACCCACATGGTACCCAGCATGATGGGACTCGGCATGCACTGCAAAGGCAGGGAAACTGAGGCAGAGAGGGCCTTCACACGCCCAATTCCCCCACATCACTACGTCAGGAAAACAAGAATGCAGGGCTGCCCTTTGGGGCCAGGACTTAGGAAGTGCTTTAGGGGATATCTGATCTGTGCCCCCCCCTCCGCTCTTCAGCCTTCCTGTCCCTGTCCCACCTCCGTGAGGACCCATCACCGCCTTTTGTAAATAGCCGTGCGGCAGACCACTCAATGGAGGACGTATCATAAGCCAGTCCCCAGCGATGAACGTGGGTTGTTCTCCAGTGTTGCTAGTACAAGTGCTACTGCGATAATACCCTGGTTATGCCTCCCCCTCACAAGTTGCTCCCTGGTTCTGATGTGCTAAGGCCTCCCCACCTCTCGGAGGCCTTGGCATCCTGCCGCCTGGGAACTGCCCTGGCTCTTCTTGAGAAGATTCTCCAATGTCTTGAACCAGCCAGTTGGGAAATTCAACAGCAGCAACCAGTTGTTTCTGGAGGGTCCAACAAGTATCTGTGGGCTGATGGATTTTCCCTGTGTGTCAGACACTGCCAAGGCCTGTGGCATGACCTTATTTTCCTTTTTTTTTTTCAGAGTCAGAGTCTTGCTCTGTCACCTAGGCTGGGATACAGTGGTGCGATCATAGCTCACTGCAGCCTTGAGTTCCTGGGCTCCAGCAATTTTTCTGCCTCAGCCTCCTGAGTAGCGTGGACTACAGGTGAACACCACCATACCCGGCTAATTTTTTAATTTTCTGTAGAGATGAGGTCTCAATATGTTGCCAATCTGAAGCTTGTTTTGAACTCCCGGGCTCAAGTGATTCTTCCACCTCAGCCTCCAAAATGCTGGGATTACAGGCGTGAGCCACTGCATCTGGCCTACTTATTGAATTTCTAACATATGTTAGGTATTGTTCCATGTCTCAAACAGCCACAAACAAAACAAAGATCCAACTCTCTCGGTGCTTATATTTTAGTGGAGGAGACAAATCTACAATGTCAGGTTGTGATCAGTACTGAGGAAGTGAGGGAGGTAATGAAAGAGATGCCACTTTAGACACGCTGGTCAGAGAAGCCTCTCTGCTGAGCAGACATTCCAGCAGAGATGAGTGACGCAAGTGAGAGGGCCACAGGGGCACCTGGGGAGGAGCATTCAAGAGAAACGAACAGGCAGTGCTCTGGTACAAAGGCCCTGAGACAGGGCAGAGGGGAATGCATAGTGGGGGTGGGTGAGGCGTGGAAGACGAGACGCAGTTTATGCAGGGCTCACTTGCAAGGAGAGAATAGAAAGGAGGACCTTTGGCCTATTCCGTGCCTTCCACACAACTGGACGGAGTCCTTGAGGCTTTGGGGCCTACTTAGTGGGCAACCATTCCACCTAGAAACCATGCAGAGAGCTTGTGACCACAGAGCGGCTGGGAGGATGGCATGGATAGAAGACCACCACTGAGCAACCGTAGGTGTGCAGGTCCAATCAGATCACTTCCAGAAGGGGCTTTCCTCTAAAACAACACAAATAACATTTGTACTTGACCCTCGTAAAGAATTCCTAGATTGAGAAGCATATGATAATTTTGATGTCTGATGCTTTGATCTGCCTAATTAGACTCGTCAAACTAGGAATCAAAGCAGTTTCCTGGGAGGAAGCTAGAAAGTTCTGTTTTCAGCCTGGCTGTGATTTGCGCCGATTGTCTTTACTCTAGAAGCTTCCGTCAGCGTTGGCCTCAGAGTCAGTGCTTTGAAACTGGCTGCAAATGTGCCTTGTGAGCCAGCGGTGCTGGGGCAGCTCACCCAGGGAGTGGTCAGGTGACCCAGCCCTCATCCAGAGGGTGACAGACCAGCTCCCACTGTGCCATGATCTGGAGAAGCTGTCCCCAAAGTGCTCTAAAAGCACATGCACGCACGCACGCACACAAAAGTGACACCTTGCAGCACAAAACCCCTAGCACTCTGCATCTGTTACATGACATCCTGATTTTTGAAGCGTCCATAATTCATACCAAGAGACATGTGGGTAAGTACAGACATTAGGCAGGACAGTCACAGAAACTGGGCTTAGGAGAGTGGAAAACTGAAAAAACTCCGAGTAGTAAAAGTTGTAAAGCACTAAAGTCCCAGCAGCAGGCTGCTGGTTGCCTCCACCAGAGCTGTCATCAGAAGGGCTGCCATCAGCTCGGAAAACAGACACTCACGTGGCTGAGAACACAGGAGGCGAAGGGATGGTGGCTGGAGTCATAACAGTAGTAACATCGTGACTTGGCTCTTTTTATTTTTCTGGACTTGAAATTTTACAAATTATGTCATTCTTATGAGGGGAAAAAAACAAAATTCTCTGCATTTTGGAAAATCAGAGATTGAGAGTGAAATTTTTACTAACCACCTTTTCTGTTTCTCAACTGCCAGAGATGATAAACCGAGAAGCCTCAAGGGCCGCTGAATCTCCTTCTTCAGTGGCCACTCGCATGTGAGAGGAGCCCCAAGAGACAGAGGCAGCCCCTCCTACCTAGAATGGAAACCCAGCTTCTTAGCATGAAATCCGGGGTCCTCCATGATCTGTCTCATTTTGAGTGCACTTGAACTTGACCTTGCTCACCCTTGAACTTGACTTACTTGTGATGTTCCCTCGGCCTCAGGAATGTGGCCCACTCCTCCTTCCTTCAGTGGGACCTCGGCGCTCTATCACATTCTGCCATGCAGTCTAGCTAGCTACAACCATGCCCACCTCCATAAATGATGTCAAGCAGACACCATCTGGGCTGGGTCCTGGAAAAATACCGGCAGGAGGATGGGAGTAGCAAAAATAGAATGTGTGCAGCTGCATTCAGAAACGGCGGGAGCTTCTAGGTGGGCTCGGGAGGGGCTGGATAAGCAGGAATTTGTTAGAGAAACTTCAGGGTCTTTTTGAAATTCCTTAAGACAAACCAGTTGAGCAGCTCCAACTTACATGAACATTGTCTTTCTCACGTCTTTTTCCCAGCGAGGTCTTGCTTGAACGCAGAGAGCAGCCCCTGCCCCCAGCCCCAGCATCCTGAACACCTTTGCCCTGCTGGGTCCCATTTATTCTGCCATATTCTCGTTCACACACTACCGTCTATTTACCCCTGCTGGGATGCGGACTCCACACTTTGTGTCTTTTGTTTCTCAGGAGCCCAGGACAGTGCCTGGAACCTAGTAAGCATGACCAATATGTTGCAAGGATGGAGAATTTAAACACTATGTCGAGCTGTCCCGCACTCAAGTTCCCCTCCCGAATAGCAGAAAATGATTTTGCTGTAGACTCTCATTCTGAAAAGGGGGGGAGAAATCAGGGGCAAGAATAGAAAGTGACAGTTTCCAACAGTGGCGATGAGGCCTTTTCCATCACTCAGCAGGATCTCAGGATACGGGGAATTCTGCCTGCTCACAACCTGAAGCCCACTGCGGCACCCGTGTTAACTGTGTGCTAAGACATCGCTGCAAGGTGCCCTAAGATTCAAGCTTCCATCAGCCAGGAGGAAGAGGAAGGCGAGCAGAGCTAAAGAGGAAGGGGCTCACACACGCATGCCTGGTAGTCATGACAACCCACAAGAAACCACCCCCTCCTGTCCAGCTCAGCTGCGGCTACAATGGCAGGATCTGCATCCCAGCCCTGCGCATGTTCCTTC
Organism: Tarsius wallacei; assembly: GCA_963574415.1. Taxonomy (NCBI): domain Eukaryota; kingdom Metazoa; phylum Chordata; class Mammalia; order Primates; family Tarsiidae; genus Tarsius; species Tarsius wallacei. The sequence goes on from CAUYQG010045714.1 coordinate 6,324, forward strand.
CCCTCCCTCCTTTCCTCTTTCTGCCCTAAATTCCAGACTCATAAGGTGGGCATCCACTTCCCGACTACAGGAAGCCAGAGAGAGCTGACGGACAGGAAGACTAGGCATGGAAAGACAGAAAGGGCGCTGGTGGAGTTTTTTTGCTCCACTCAGACCAAATGATCATTTTTTTGGCCAGAATTTAGGATTTACATATTATATATTTAGTACAAAGTGAAGTTTTAGGTCAGCAGCTGGTGGCAAATTTTTTTTTTTTTTTTTTTGGTGGAAGAAATGGTAGTTACTGAATTAATCCTACATAATCTTAATTGAAATGGATAAATCTTAATATAAAATCTAGAGGAAGAAAGAAACTACAATTTGCTACAACAACTTCCTGGAGAGATGTATGTTAGGAAAAAAAAATCTACAACACAGGAACTGCTTATGCTAGTAGATGTGAAAAAGCAGTGCTCCAACACCTGCCTTAAACTTCCTAAACTCATCAAAAAATCCAAGTGCTCGGAGACTCAATCAGGTCACCTGGCCGGCGAGAGAGGAGACCTGCTCTGTCAAGTCCAGCAAGAACCGGGAAGGCCAGGCTGAGCTGACCCTGAGCCTTACAGCACCAGTCTTGGTAGCCGAGGACTGAAGAAAGGCAATTCCTCATTTCTGAAAGTGGGAAAACTTCTCCACAGAGATCTCAGTATTTCCCAGAATATTCCACAGATGGGGCTTTTAAAATTGCCTGCTAACCCATTCCATGATGTGTTTTCCTAAGGTCAAAATGAGACCTAAAAAGACCAACTGAAGAGCAAAAGAAAATTCCAATTCCTGAGGGAAAACTTCTGAGGTGTTATTTAACTAAAAACGGAACTTGCTTCGGAGGAAGACTGAGATGTCAGAAAGAGAAGAGACTCAACTCCCTGCTTATAGCTGTGTCATCAGGGACCCACAGTCAGAACCTTGTGCTGTCTTCAAAACACAAAATTGCAAATCTACACAAGTTTTGGTCGTGTCATATTTTAGGTTAAATTGTTTCAGTATGTATTGATTTATCATCTTTTCTCTGCTGCAAAATTGGGAATGTTCAGAATAAATTTAATTCTAAATTTTAATGGCAAAGTAATGCCTTCCGGTATCATGAAATTTAAAAGCCCTTGCTGATAGTTTTCTCAGCCCTAGGAGAGGATGTAGAGCAATTCTGCAAATGAAGGCCAAAATACCCCTCAAACCAATTTCATTTTATTTAGCAATTTCATTCTTGCTTTCAAGTCCCAGAGAATACAGAGCGCAGGTGCCTGCCTCACTAATCATAGCCCAGGGTTTAATAATTCAGTGTTGGGTCTCCTAAGAAAAAGTCTCGAAGGAAAACGCTTAATGTAGAATATGGCAAGCTTTCCCTAATGAGCAATTCAGTCAAAATTTTGCAACATCCCGGGAGATAGAAGGACATACTTTGGAGTATTATAAACCGGACTAGAGATCACTTGACTTCCTCTGAACTTCCGGCCTACAAGGAAGGAAGGATATCAACTGCCATCTCAAAGGCTGAGGAAGAAATCTCAGAATCTTTCTTAGAAATTTGCTCCTTGACACATGATATATACAGCACTTAGCACAGTGGCTGGCACTTAAGCAGATAAGATATATAAACTGGTACTCAGCTTAAATGTTTCTGGAAAATGCCCTTCCCCTGGGAAGATGAAAGTGATCACCATACCGCTCAAATACATCATGGATTCATCCTTGGTTTCTCCTCCTTCAGGGTCCTTTCGTCCAGTTCTCTAAACCTAATTAATAAAAGCAGTCTAGTCACATGACACTGCGACATATAAAGTCAATCTTAAGCTTGATATTATATAGACGAGCAGAAATATGACAAGAATACAGGTTCAAACCATTGCGTCACTTCTGGCCATTTATTAGTGTTTGATTTTTGTGCAGGTTGGTGATAATTTTGCAAGATGGAAAAGTATCTGCAAGGTAGTACAGATGACTTGCTGAAAGTCTGGGTTGTGGTGGACCTTTGTATCACCTGACGTGTCAGCCTCGTTTTCACATACAACTTTTGGAAATCTGTTCGAGAGATGTCCAGAAAGAGCTCTTGGTCAAGCGCTGCTTGAAACAGGGCAATACCTGCCGTCCTTTAAACTGTCACTATACTAAGTTTTAAGACAACGACTGCCCTCATACAGCAATGCTGCAGTAATTATCTAAACCTTCCCAAACTGCTCCCGGGCACGCTAATTACCACTGTCCTGTGCATCAGGGGCTATGGGATAAACAACATACAACAGGTCATTTAGGGACAAGTGAGACCTCGATGTGCTCATATTTGTGGTCCGGTCCCAAGAAACAGCAGCGCCCGGATTTCTGACTTCACAGACCAATACGATGTTTGTGAAATGCCTTTAGAGAAGTCAGGATGACGAACTTTTTAATTTTACCAAATAAGAGCATACAATAAGAAAAGGACATAAAACCCTAAAGGGAAATTTTTAAAGCCGAAAAAAATTATGAAGTCCTTACCCTATCCCTCTGTTTCCTATTTTGCTGCAGGTTGGTACCTACCCTCTGACGGGAGCTGGGAGGACAGACCCCCAGTGCCCAAGCTCCCTTGGCCTTGTTGGGTTCAACTCTGCAGGACACCGCTCTCAGGCACTGCCCCCCACCACTGCTGCTTGGGGGGCGGAGGGGTCTCTCCTTTGCTGTCCAACCACATGCCCCACCCCGTCCCTTCCCCCACCTCATTGCTACTGACTCACTACCACTGTGAGCTTTGGGTAGAAAAGCCGGACATCACTGGTGTAGATCGTCATATTTATAGCTCTCTTTGTTCCTTTAACACACATGTAGTTTTTTTTCAAACAAACACGGACTTACTAAAAACTCCTTCACAGTACAAAGTTCCTTTATTTCAACATTTGCTGCATGCTCAGAAAAGCTTGCTGTGCAGTTCCAGCCACCCCAGTTCCTAGCGCTGTTAACGACAGGCAAAAGGTAGAGACTCGTACTGCAGACACAACATGGACCCTATGTACTATATTTTCATACATGGAACACAAACATATGTAAGCAGCCGCTGAGAAAATGTGTACGTTACATGGAAAGTAAAAATGACATCATGTGCTAAAACTTTTCTCAGAAAATAATTTCAAACTATTAGGCTTTAAATAATTAGACCACTTAATTTTTATTAGAGCAAGAGTCAGTTTACACAAAACACATTTGCAGTATTTCTGAAAATTTCACATTAAAAAAGCAGAATAATATCATATTTTTAATATGTCAGGGTACTATGGTAATATTTTTAAGGATTATGTCAGTTTTTGTTTTTTGAAAGTCAGACACACCTGAATAGTCAACATGGGGCCATGTGGGTCTAAAAATCTGGCCTCTTTTTGGACAATTCTTACTGACACGCACACATCATCTGCACATGGTTTTTTTCACTAGCGTCGGGGACGCACGGGTCTCTCCAACTACCTCGTGTGCTCACAACTCCAGGAGCCACAAGCTCACACAGAAGTCAGGACCGGGTCTTCCCATGCCTGAGGCCCTCAGCGGTCCACTCCTGGCCTCAAGAGAAGACAGTGGGTGAAAGGACGAGGGGACGCCCACACCAGCAGAGGGCTCAGCCTGGGGTAGATGGACAGTGAAGACCACTGTCAAGCACACAACTAGAAAGCTATAGTTAAAATACAATGCTGCAAGTTTCTGTAGGCAAGCCGTAGACAGCCAAGTTCCTTAAGCACTGTATTCTATTTCCCCACAAGAACATGCAGGAAGGAAGACAGAAAGGAAGGGAAACAAGGGGACTCTTCAGAGCAAGGGAGCTGACAACCTCTCATCCCCAGCAGAACAAAACATGCCAACGGGAGGGGAGAGGACTGGATGTGGGCGACACTTTCATCTTGAGGGAAGACAAACGGGCTAACACCAAGCAACATTTCGAAGGGCTGGAAAAGAACGTGACGCAATTTCTTGGAAAGGAGCGGCAGGACAGAAGGAACGGGGTTCTGACCGCCTTTCGAATCCTCTGGGCTTGATGCTTCCCCCAACGCTGAAGCCAACTCAGGGAGAAGTAAAAGGACAGAGAATGCAGGCCCAGCGGATCCACTCAGGCTCTTCCCTCTGGGGGTGTGGAACTGGGAGGCACAGGTCGTAAAAGCCCCAAACACAACACTTCAAAAGGAAGTGCAAACACCCCTTCAAGTCTGGAATAAGTGATGCCTAACTTTGGGCCAGGGGACTGCCCCAGCTCCCCCAGTAGCGGGGGTCATCAACCCAAACAGGAGCGTTTGAGAGGCGAGAGTTGTGTGTGGCTTACATTAAAGCTCTATTTTATGAGGTTCTTTTATCTCTCTGCAGGTACAACGCATAAAAGACGGTCGAATCCCATCTCACACTCAAGGAGTGATCCATCTGAGATGTTTCCAGAACGTGCAGTGCGGTCAGTCTGATGATGTGCTCCCATTTCTCTCCTCGGGCCCAAAACTAGTTTCTTCAGATTGCTCAATTTTTCCAGAATGCCCTTTTCAGCGAGGCTGCATTTTGCAGGAAAGTCTCCATGAATGGCATAATGGGTGGGTGACTCCAGATTCCAAAACAGAGACTGGAGTTGCACAAATGGACTCTTGTGTTGAAACACATTTCTAAAAAGACAAATCAGATGCATCTGCTCTCCGTCACATTTGAACCAAAGATAACTGTCTCTAAACTCAAACAGATTAATAGAATTCAGAAATAATCATACATTCAGAAAATCTGAAAGGAACAAAGACGGAATTATCTAGGATTCTCAACAATTTTCCTGCAAATGTGCTGCAAATTTAAGTCATAAAACAACAGAATCCTAAATTTCCAGTCACCAGTATCATTTGACATACAGTTTACACCATAAATTTGATATCCCAGAATATGAGAAAAGGTCACACTTCATAAAAATCAGAAATTTTGGAAGAAATACGCTCATTTTAAAAACAAGACATTAATATTCAACTTATGAAATACACCCCCTAAGCCAGCAGAAGGCATCGTGCAGGAGGCCTGTGGCTCACCGTGCCCTCAGGCTCTGCCTCTGCTTCCACCACTTGGACTTGGGGGCAGACCTCTTCAGAGATTTTCCGTCCACTTCATGGCGGCACTCCACTTGGGGCTTCACAGTGCTACGCGTGATGTGTGGAAAGCAGCCGGTGGCCTTCCAGATACCTCGCTCCATTCCAAGGCAACAAAGACTCACGGATGCATGGAGAAGTCAAGTAAGGGCCGAAGCAAAATGAAGAGGCCCTCCTGGATCAGAGCTTTCTGACACACCACCAGGGCCAGTTTCCACACCTGCAAAAGCTGCACGAAGACGTGTGTCTGTGCAGTCTTCTTGGAGAAAGGACCCACAGCGTTCTTCAGAACTTCCAAGGGAGTCTGTCTAAAACTTTCAGAATACAAAGAACCATTGTTTTAGGCTCATTTTCTCTGCCAAGTCTACAAAGATCTGCTCATCCCTGGGTAAATTCTTATTTCTGAATTCTTATTGATATGCTAGGCTAGGAAGATTGGTGGCAGAGAGTCCCCAAGAGACACACTAATATGCTCTTCTGGTACAACTGAGGCCAACATAACACTGAATACATATTTAAGGCTTTATTTAGAAGTTTCTAGGAAGCAACCATCAAACACTGTATTCACGCCATCAATTCTTTACTATGCTTAGTATTCTACATCCTTTTCTAAGTTATATAACAGGGACAAAAGACTTATTTAGAGTAGTTCTTTCTAATATTGCCGATCGCTTCAATTAAGTTAAACTCTGAGCCACATACCCATTTACTACATACCTGAACACAGTTATACCCACTGTTAAGATCTGTATCAGCTGGGCTCGGTGGCTCAGCCTGTAATCCCACACCTTGGGAGGCTGAGGTG
>CAUYQG010045720.1:0-10395 GCA_963574415.1 Tarsius wallacei
CAAAATATTTGTTAACTGTATATCTGACAAAGGCCTAACATCCAGGATCTACAAGGAACTCAAATGAGCCAAAAGAAAAAAAAAGAAAAAGAAAAACAGCATTATTAAAAAGACATGAATAGACCCTTCTCAAAAGAAGACTTCGAACAGCCAACAGATACATGAAAAAATGCTCAGCTTCACTAATCATTAGAGAAATGCAAATCAAAACAACATTGAGATACCACCTAACTCCAGTAAGAATGGCCATCATTGATAAATCAGAAAACAACAGATGCTGATAAAGATGCAGAGAAAAGGGAACATTTCTACATTTTTGGAGGGAGTGTAAACTAGTTCAATCTCTATGGAAAACAATTTTTAAATTGGCAATGTTTAAAAGAACTAGAAATTGACTTTCCATACGACCCAGCAATCCCCCTTATGGCAATATACCTGGAGGAACTCAAATCATTCTACAAAAAAGATACCTGCACATTCATGTTTATTGCAGTACTATTCACAATAGCAAAAACATGGAACCAACCTTGCTGCTCATTGAAAGTGGACTGGATAAAAAAAAATGTAGTACATATACACGATGGAGTATTAACAGTCATAAAGAAGAACCAAATTATGAATTTCTCAGCAACTTGGATGGATTTAGAATCTGTCATACTCAGTGATCTATCACAGAAGCAAGGAACTGAATACCTCTTCTCACTCATAAGAGGGTCCTGAACATTTATCACAATACTACAAGAGAGGTATCAGCTGTAGTGGGACGTTGCCAGGGGAGGGAGGTGGGCACATAATACCACTAAGGTTACCTGATCTTAAACCAGGGGAAGTGAGGACCAGTGGGAGGCCCAAACTCCATTTGCATGTTGGCCACTTATATACCTAATCATGACTTGTACCCCACATCTTAAAAATAAAATGAAGGGAAAAAAAGTGGATTAGTTTTTCATTTTACTATATTAAGATGTATGAATATTTAGTGTAATGTGTTTCTTTGATATAAAGTGAAATTTTAAATTTTCTAAAGTTCACATTTCTTTTTTTGAGTTGGAGTCTCACTCTGTCGCCCAGGCTGGAGTGCAGTGGCCGCTCCCGGCCATCACAGCCTTGACCTGCTGGGCTCCGGCCATCCTTCCGCCTCAGCCTTCCAAGTAGCTGGAACTACAGGTGCGCGCTACCACGGCAGGCTAATTTCTGATTTACTGTAGAGATGAGGTCTCACCAAGTTGCCCAGGCGGGTCTTGAACCCACGTGCTCAGGCAATTCACTCACCTCAGCCTCCCAAAGTGCTGGGATTACAGGCTGAGCCACCGAGCCCGGCTCTTTTTTTTTTTTTAAGTTGGAGTCTCACTCTGTCGCCCAGACTGCAGTGGCACGCTCCCAGCCACCGCAGCCTCAGCCTGCTGGGCTCCGGTGATCCTTCTGCCTCTCAGTCTTACAAGTAGCCAGAACTAGAGGCGTGCGCTACCAAGCCTGGCTAGTTTTTGATTTATTGTAGAGACAAGGTCTCGCCAAGTTGCCCGGGTGGGTCTCGAACCCGTGGGCTCAGGCAATCCTCTAGCCTCAGCCTCCCAAAGTGCTGGGATTACAGGCTAAGCCACCAAGCCCGGCCTAAAGTTCACATTTCTGAAAACATTATATTAAAATACAGCATGTAGAGAAATTATACAGGGTGCAAAAGAAATGTTTGCTTTTTCTGAACATCTAAACTCCTGCATTCTTTGTATATGGCTTATTATTTGTCTTTGTTTCTTTCTGATTTGATTTTATTTAATTTTTTAAAATGAAATTTAATTCTTTTCATTCAATTATTTTTAGTTTGATGTCAGTCTCAGTCTTTTAGATGCTCTGGTTTCTGCAGGACTAATTTTATTTTTTTAATCTTCCTAGTTTCATCCCTACACTCTTGATTTCCCCAATCCTTCTTCATCCAAAACACACATATAATAAAAGGCTTACTGGTTTTGATTATTTCCAGAAAAGATGATTTGAACTAATAATAAGAGACTGTATTATGGTCTATTGTTAAACCAATATATCCCTTTATATTTACTTACAGAAATTTGGCTGTTAGAGTGTTAATGTTACATGATCACTTCTGGGAGTTTGTTTTAATGAAGAAAAAAAAGACTTCTTTGTTGTTGAGTGCTGTGCTGGTCTTTGCCCTCAGAGAAATTCCCTCCTCCGTTTCCATATCTCTGTTCTATTTTGCAAGGATGATAAATTCTAGGATGCATTTCTCGAAATCTCCCATCAGTTGGCTTCTAACAGGGTTTTGCCAATGGGAATCATTATTGGGAGATCTGTGGGCAAGAGGAAAGGAGGCATTTCTACACCTCTTGGCTTCAGATCACATTGTCTAGACTACCATAATTTTAGTATTTACTAGGTGGCCATGAACCCAGGACTTCAGGAACAGTTTTTTCTCCCTTTGAAGTTTTAGTTTCTAAGTAAAGATGGCTTCCTGTCATTGCCAGTCTTTGAGCCCTCCCACTGCTTTCTATTGGGATCTTTAGTTCAACCATCACTCGCACAAGGAATTCATGCTTCAAGTTCCCTCTGGTTTGAAAAATATGGATTTTTAAAAATAAATGATGTTGGGACAACTGGATATTCATTTGGGAAAAAAAAGATTTATATCTTAAACCAGTCACCAGAACAAACGCCAAATGGATCAGCGATCTAAATGCAAAAAATAACTCATATAAGTCATAGAAGAAAACAAGAGTGATTTCTCTCTTGACTTGGGCATAAAGAAACCTTCAAACTATGATCCAAAGTCTGGAAACAGTGGAAGAAAAGACCAATAATACAAATTTCATTTAAAAACATTACATGACAAAACACCACAAGCAAAGTCAAAAGATCAGTGACAATCCAGAAGACTTATATCATGATAAAGGGTCAATTTTTCCAATAAATAAATAATTCTTAAAAATCAATATAATTTAAAAATAGAATATAAAATAAACAAAATCTCTAAGCAGCTCACACAAAGATATAAAATATCTCTAAAATTCAAAAAATTGAATTATAATAATATACAAAATAGAACATCATGGGAAGACTATTTCCTACCTACCAGATTGACAAAAAGTTCAAAATCTAGGTAACATACTTGCCAGGGCTGTGGAAATTCTGACACGTTTATACTCTGATGGGTATGCAAAAAGATACAATTCCTCTGAAGGGAATTTGACAATATTTAACAAAACTGTACCTGAACTTACCTTTTGACCCAGAAAGTTCACTTCTAGAAATTTTCCCTGAAGACACACCTTCACAGAAATAGCATATGTTCAAGGTTATTCATTAAGAAATAATTTGTAATAACAAAATATTGCAGTCAATCTAAATAATCACTCCAAGGAGAATGGTTGACTTAAACACAGTATTCCATGCAGTAGTTACAGTGTAACCAAAGAGGAAGAATAAGGGAGCTCCCTATGAATCCAGGATATATTGTTTAATGAAATAAAGCAAATCTCAGTGGAGTACATTTAATAGACTACCGATCATGTAAGAAAGAAGAGGAAATTGCTTAGTCTTACAAAATGAAACAGGAAATATAAACCAGAAATTAATGAAAATATTTACTTGCAGGTTATGTAAAGATGGCATGGAGGGTAGAGGAATATATGTGAGATTTCTCTTAGACTATTTTAATAAAGTTTTCATTTTGAATCATGTAAATATTTTAAGTATTCAAAATATAATGAAAATATTCTTAAAAAGACAGTTGAATATAAACAGAAAAAAATAACCCAACTGCATAGCAAATTGATGATAAGCACACAGAGAAGAGTTAAGGGCGAGTAATTTCTGAGAATACAGCTTTGACTATACATTCTAAATAGAATACATTACGAAGTCAAAAAGAACCAAAAAGACCTATTGACATTTACTTAGCAGGTTTGTTTTTGTAGTGGTACTGGTGGTGTACTAAAACTATTTTGTATACTTGATAGGATAAAACTAATGTGTAAATGTGTTATGGTTTTGGAAAGCAGGTGAGGACAAAACATATAGGCTTGTATTTTAGCCAGTAGTGTCAGGATGAGGTCATCATACATAGATAGATGGATAGATAGATAACACAGGCACATACATGCACACTTCCTAACTCTGTCTGCTAAAAGGTCTTACAAGCAATGTCACGTCAATAATAAGCACAGTTGTCAACTAGATCTGAATTTCTAAATACCAGTCACTACTAAAGGACTCCTTAGAGAAATGGTTATTTCCAGATCCAGAGCAGAGCATTTACAAGGTAAGCCTGAAAAACTTCATGTCAAAAAGCAAGTAAGTATACAAAGACTAATGGATTCATTAAAAAGAAAAATACAAAAGCTGCCTTGGGACAAGTTGCACATCAAAAAGAATGATGATAATTGACTATAACACACTGAGCAAAAACCAAATTCATGAGCTCATAGTGATGAGCAGAGAGAGAGAGAGGGAGAGAGGGAGAGAGAGGGAGAGAGAGGAGAAATGTCCTTTTAATATAATAATGTTAGTTAATAAATGTACGTGGAATAAGACAATAATTTTCAACCAAATCTAATAATTAATTGATTCAAACAAAGATGGTAAGTGAATGCTGAAATCTCTGAAACAAGTGAAATATTGTTTGGGAACAGAATATTTATGAGGTCTTAAAGTATCACCTCGGAGATTATCTGAATAAAAGGAAAAATGTACTTTTACAATGGACAGATCTGATATTTCACACTTTAGCCAATAAAGCCAACCTGGCATCTCTAAGATTAAGGCACATAATCTAATTATGTGCCTCCTGAAGTAATGCAATAAGTATAAAACATCATCTAGGTAATATTATTTCTAAAAATATTTGATATAAATCTTGGATTAGTTTTAGTAAATTGTGTTTTTTGAGGAACTTGTCAATTTCATTTAAGTGATCAAAGTTATTGGCACAATGCTCTTTATAATATTTTATCTTCTTTTTAACACAAGTAGATTTTTCAGTTTTGTACTGTTTTATTCATAATGTTGGCAATTTGTGTCTTTATTTTTTTAATCCTTGATCAAGTTCAGTGAATCTTTATCACTTTTATTAATTTTTTAAGTGATTTTTTATTGATGATGTTTTAAATTTTAGAATCGCCGGGCTCAGTGGCTCAACCTGTAATCCCAGTGCTTTGGGAGGCCGAGGTGAGTGAATTGCCTGAGCCCATGGGTTCGAGACCCGCCTGGGCAATCAGTGAGACCTCATCTCTACAATAAGTCAAAAATTAGCCGAGCGTGGTAGTGCACGCCTGTAGTTCCAGCTACTTGGAAGGCTGAGGCGGAAAGATTGGCCACTGCACTCCAGTCTGGGTGACAGAGTGAGACTCCAACTCAAAAAAATTTTTTTTAGAATCATGAGGTACATGTGAGGATTTGATACATAAGTATATTGCATAAAGACAAGGTTTGGGCTTCTGACCAGTGCACCTCTGCCTTCCAGGTAGTGAGTATGGTATCCAACAGTTCGCTTGTATCTCTTATCTCCCCGCCCATCCTCCCACCATTAGCAGTATTCAGTATCTCTTGTTCCTGTCCTTGTGCCCATGTGTGCTATTTAGTGCCCGCTTATGGGTGAGAATATGTAGTATTCAGTTTTTTGCTTCTGTGATAATTCACTTACCAGTGTTGGTCTCCAGCAGCAAAGGACATGATTTTGTTCTTCTTTATGGATGTGCAGTATTCCAGTGTGTATGTACCACATTTTCTTTATCCAGCCCACCTTTGGTAGGCATCTGGGTAGGTTTCACGTTTTTGCAACTGTGAAAAGTGCTGCAATAAACATATGAATGCAGGTGTCTTTTTGGTAGAGTGATTTATGTTCTTTTGAGAATATTCCCAGAAGTGGGTAAATTCCCAATCTGCTGGGTTGAATGGTAACTTTATTATTAGTTCTTTGGGAAATCTCCAAACTTCTTTCTACAAAAACTGAACTAGCTTACATTCCCACCAACAATGTATGAGCATTCCTCTTTCTCTGTAGCCTCCCCAATACCTGTTGTTTTTTGACTTTTAAATAATAACCATCCTGAGAGGCATGAGGTAGTATCTCACTGTAGTTTTGATGTGCATTTCTCTGATGATCAGCAATGCTGAGCACTTTTTCATATGTTTGTATGTCTTCCTTTGGGAAATGTTTGTTCATGTTCTTTGCCCACTTTTTAATGGGGTTATTTTTTTTCTGTTAATTTGTTTGAATTCCCTATAGAATATATGGTTTGCAATTTTTTTCCATTCTGTGGGTTGTCTCTTTAATCTCTTGATGGTTTATTTTGCTGTGCAGATGCTTTTTAGCCTGATAAGATCCCATCTGACAATTTTAGTTTTTGCTGCTTTTGCTTTTGAGAGCTTGATCATGAATTCATTGCCTAGGCCGATGATGTCCAGGAGGGTGTTCCCTAGGTTTTCATCTAAGATTCGTAAAGTTTGATGTTTAACATTTAAGTCTTGGATCCATTTTGAGTTAATTTTTGTGTGTGATGATAGGTAGGAATCTAGTTTCATTCTTTTGCATGTGGTTAGCCAGTTTTCTTAGCAGCATTTGCTAAATAGGGTTTCTTTTCCCCAGTGTTTGTTTTGGTCAGGTTTGTCAAAGATGAGTTGGTTGAAGGTCTGTGGTTTTATTTACAGGTTCTCTGTCCTGTTCCATTGTTCCATATCCCTATTTTTGTACCAGTACTATGCTGTTTTGGTTACTGTAGCTTTGTAGTAAAGTTTGAGGTCTAGGTGTATGATGCCACCAGCTTTATTTATTTATTTACTGTCCTGCTTTAGTTATTAAGGCTCTTTTTTGCTTTAATATAAATTTAAGTATTGTCTTTTCTAGGTCTGGAAAAATGTTGCTGGTAGTTTGATTGCACTGAATCTGTAGATTGCATTGGGTAGTATGGATATCTTGACAATATTGATTTTTCCAATCCAGGAGCATGGGGTGTTTTAATAGTTGTTTGTGTTGTCTTTGATTTCTTTGAGCAGTGTTTTGTAGTTCTCATTGAAAAGATATGTCACCTCTTTGGTTAGATGAATACCTAGGTATTTGTTTATATGTGTGGCTATTGTGAATGGGATTGTGTTTTTTATTTGGTTCTCAGATGCTTGCTGTTGGTATATACAAAAGCTACTGATTTTTGCACATTGCTTTTGTATTCTGAGACTTTATTGAAGTTGCTTATCAGTTCTAGGAGATTTTTGGCAGAATCTCTAGGGTTTTCTAGGTATAGAATCACATCATATGAGAAAAGGGATCATTTAACTTCCTCTTTTCTTATTTGGACACCTCTAATTTCTTTTGCCTGCTTGATTGTTCTGGCTAGGACTTCCAGTACTATGTTAAATAGGAGTTGTGAGAGCAGACAACCTTGTCTTGTTTCAGTTCTTAGGGAAAATGCTTCCAGCTTCTGTCCATTAAATATGATGTTGGCTGCAGGTTTATCATAAGTGGCTCTTATTATTTTGAGGACTGCTCCTTTGATACTAAGGTGTATGAGGATTTTTATCAAGAAAGAATGTTGCATTTTATCAAATGCCTTTTCTGCATCTATTGAGACAATCATGTCCGTTTTACATCTGTTTGTATGGTGGGTTATGTTTATTGATTTGCATATGTTGAGCCAGCATTGTATCCTGAGAATGAAGCCCACCAAGTCATAATGAATGATGCTCGTAATGTACTGTTGAATAAGATTTGCTAGTATCTTGTGGATAATTTTTGTTTCTATATTTATCAGAGGAGTTAGTCTGTAGTTTTTTCTTTGTTGGATCTTTGCCATTCTGTGGTGTCAGATGATATTAGTTTTATAGAAAAAGTTAGGAAGGATTTATTTCTTCCCAGTTGCTTGGAATATTTTCAGTAGAATTGGTACCATCTCTTCTTGCACTTCTGGTAGAATTCAGCTGAGAAACTATTTCTATCTGACCCAGGGTTTTTTTTTTTTTCTTGGTGGAGAGGTTTCTTATTACTAAATCATTTCTTGGATTGTTATTGGTTTTGTTTAGGCTTTCAATATTTTCCTGTTTCAATCTTGGGAAGTTGTGTGTTACCAGGAATTTATCCATTTCCTTTAGATATTCCAGCTTATTTACATACAGATGAGCATAGTAATCTTAGATAATCTTTTTTTTTTTAGTTGGAGTCTCACTCTGTCACCCAGACTGGAGTGCAGTGGCATGCTCCTTTCCACCACAGCCTCGACCTGCTGGGTTCCAGCAATCCTTCCACCTCAGCCTTCCAAGTAGCCAGAACTACAGAAGCACGCTACCACCTCCGGCTAAACTTTGATTTATTTTAGAGATGAGGTCTCGCCAAGTTGCCCAGCCGGGTCTCAAACCCGCAGGCTCAGGCAATCCACACGCTTCGGCCTCCCAAAGTGCTGGGATTACAGGATGAGCCACTGAATCTGGCCTCTGATAATCTTTTGTATTGCTTCATAGTTGGTTGTAACATAACCTTTTATGTTTCTAATTGTGTTTACTCGAATTTTTTCTCCCTTTTTTCATTTTGTTAATCTGGCCAGGGATCTGTCAATCTTATTTATTCTTTCAAAGAACCAGCTTTCAATTCATTGATCCTTTGTATGATTTTTTTTTTTTGGTCTCTATTTTACTTAGTTCTATTTTATCTTGATAATTTCCATTCTTTTTTTTTTTTTTTTTTTTTGAGTTGGAGTCTCACTGTGTTGCCCAGACTGGAGTGCAGTGGCCGCTTCCGTCCACCGCAGCCTCGACCTGCTGGGCTCCGGCGATCCTTCCGCCTCAGCCTTCCAAGTAGCTGGAACTACAGGCGTGTGCTACCACGCCCGGATAATTTTTTTGATTTATTGTAGAGATGAGGTCTCGCCTGCCCAGGCGGGTCTCGAACCCGCGGGCTCAGGCAATCCGCTCACCTCAGCCTCCCAAAGGCGCGGGATTAGAGGCTGAGCCACCGAGCCCGGCTAATTTCCATTCTATTACTAGTTTTGGGATTGAATTGTTCTTGTTTTTCCAGCTCCCTTAAATGCAATGTTAGAATGTTAACTTTAAATCTCTTTATTTTCTTGATGTGTGTATGCAATGCTATAACTGTCCCTCCCAGCATCATTTTTATGTTATCCCAGAGATTTTTGTATGTTGTTTCTAGGAATCTATTTCTATCTTGATTTCTGTTAGTGCAAAAGTCAATCAGAAGCATGTTGTTTAATTTCCACTGTGGTCTGAGAAGAGGCTTGGTATGATTTTGACCTTTTGAAAATTTGTTCATGCTTGATTTATGGCTATGCGGTTGACCTTAAATTATGTTTCACGTGCTAATAATAATGTATATCCTATGATTTTTGGGTAAAATGTTTTGTGGGTTTCTGTTAGGTCTAATTGGTTAATTGTTGAGATCAGGTTCCAGATTTCTTTGTTAGTTTTCTACCTCGATGATCTAACACTGTTAGTAGGGTATTGAACTCTCTAACTATTTTTGTATGACTGTCTATGTCTTCTCTTAGATTAATTAGTAATTGTTTTATAAATCTGGGTGCTCCTATATTGGGTGCATGTACATTCAAGATGGATATTTCTTGTTAATGAATTGAGCCCTTTATAATTATGTTGTGCCCTCCACTGTCCTTTTTAAGGTTTATTGATTTAAAGTCTGTTTTATCTGATATAAGTATAGCCACTTCTGCTTTTTTTTGCTTGTTTGTTTTCCATTTGTCTAGAAGGTCTTTCTCCAACTTGTTACCTTGAGTCTGTTGGTGTCATACTGAAGGCAGCAGGATGAATCATGTTTCTTTATCCAATTTGCTACTCTGTGCCTTTTGAGTGGCACATTCAGTTCATTAACATTTAAATTAATTATTGATATGTGGGAGTTTGTTTCTGTCATGCTGGTATTAAGACACTGCTTTGTGTTCTAGGTTTTGTGGTTGATTTATATGGTCCGTAAACTCTGTACTTACCTGTACTTTTGCGATGGGTGAAACTGTTCTTTCATTTCTGTTTGGAACTTTATTAAGCATCTCTTGAGGGGCTGGTGTAGAGGTGGTATATTCTCTTAGAGATTGCATGTCTGGGAAGGATTTTAATTCTTTTTTATTAATGAAGCTTAGTTTGGTGGGGTTGGAATTCCTGATTGGAATTGCTTTCTTTAAGAATGTTAAAAATGAGCCGGGCTCGGTGGCTCAGCCTGTAATCCCTCGCCTGGGGAGGCTGAGGTGAGTGGATTGCCTGAGCCCACGAGTTCGAGACCCACCTGGGCAACTTGGCGAGACCTCATTTCTACAATAAATCAAAAAATTAGCCGGGCGTGGTAGCGCACGCCTGTAGTTCCAGCTACTTGGAAGGCTGAGGCGGAAGGATCGCCGGAGCCCAGCAGGTCGAGGCTGCGGTGGCCGGGAGCGGCCA
>CAUYQG010045726.1:0-11845 GCA_963574415.1 Tarsius wallacei
AAAACTGAGGTTGCCTGGGTATTATCTATCATCTTCCTGCTTAAAGGCAAGAAAATTACAGTTCCTATAGTAGCCAAGATCAGAAAATAAATGATTCTTCAGATTTTGAAGTTGGATGAAAGGATTAATTGTGGTAAAGGAACTATCTTAGAAAAGGAAAACAAACGGTAAGAAGAAAAGGTTGAGAAGTTTAAGGAATAGGTGTCTTCAGGGATTGATATTAGCTCTAGGCTTACTTAACACTTTTACAAATAATCTGGAGAAAGGCAGTACTCAGTCAAATATCAAGAGGTTTTAAAGAACACTAAACGTTAGCAGGAATTAATCAATAATTTGGTGACCATCCTCAGGAAAGGCCTTGCAGCTCTGTGCAGGTGGACATGTTACAGCAACTCCCCGAGAACAGGAATGAATGCACTCAGAACAGGCACCAGAGACTGAGAGGAGAATCGAAGGTGTTTATTCCAAAGTCTCAGGTGGAGTAGCCTCCCAAAACCTGAGCCCCGACCCTCAGTTTCAAGCTGCTTTTATAGAGCTTTCTGGTTACAACATACATGGGTTTGCCATTGGTAGGTTTACAATTTTAAATTTAGAACCAGGAACAGTTACTTCTACTCCTACAACAAGCATTGAAGCAGACATTTTTATGGGCATTTCCATCTGAGGTATAATAAAGCATGTTTACAGAAACAGAGATTGCAGTTAAGGAAAATGGCATGTAGCTGCTTACTTACAGCGTATTTACAGAAGCAGAGATGGCATGCAGTTGCTTACTTAAAGCATATTTACAGAAGCAGAGATGGTAAGCAGTTGCTTACTTAAGATAAGACCCTCGAGGTAAGTTTTTCTGCTTAATTCCTGTTTTTTCTATCTCAGACAGATGAATGCTGATGTGAACAAGGGTGTTCACACTTGAACATTGAAAGTTAGTATATATGTATACTAACAGGTCATTGAAAGTTAGTATATACGTATGTGACTTCAAAGCAATGGCTTTTAATCTTTTGAATGGTATCCTGATTCCTTTGAGAATCTAATCAAAGTTATTATTGACCTAGAAAAGGTCAATTTTAATAATTTATTTAATAATTATTATCATGACCCCCACAATAGGAAACTATGCTGAAAGCAGTCTTCACTTAGCTAAAATCTCAGAAACAATTTTCTTCAATCCACTTACTCAATGAACAAACATTTACTGAGCTTCAGCTGTAAACTGGGACCTATTAAGTACTGAGAATACAGAGAGATCAAGACAGTCTGGGGAAGGAGATAGGTAACCATGAATTTATGCTGTGGTGCAGTAAGTGTTCCCATCTCTGTGCCAAAGTGCTGTGGTTGCCTGTGAGGGGCACCTAACTCTGACTGTAAGGGAACTAGGATTTCAGAGATGGCTTGTGAGCGAGCATCTAGTTGACATTCGGTGATTACCGGCAGTCAAAACTACAAATGAAAGTCAAAGGCCAGACCGTTGTGATGTCACCAAGACTTCATTTTAATAAGCATGTGTTTAACACCAAAAAAAGAAGGACGTTATCTTAATTTTAAATTTGTATCAATTTAGCTTCAGGAACCACTATTTTTTCTCGTTTTGTCTCTGTGAACATTTGTAAGCACTGTTGGGGGCTGCTACACCACGCCTTCTCAATTCTCTTAGGTCTATTAATCCTTGCCATGTACTGTTTGTGTTATTCACAGGAAATAAATTACTTCCAGCTGATTTAGGGATATAAGAATATTGCTTACTTCCTAATTTTTACAGGGGCAGGAGTGTGGCTCATTGTGCTGTTTCTTTTGGTTATACTTTTTATGCACTAATTTAGCAACTTTTGTTTTTTGCATATTTGTTCTGTAGTGTTTG
This sequence comes from Tarsius wallacei, assembly GCA_963574415.1. Classification (NCBI taxonomy): domain Eukaryota; kingdom Metazoa; phylum Chordata; class Mammalia; order Primates; family Tarsiidae; genus Tarsius; species Tarsius wallacei. Next base: position 1,862 of record CAUYQG010045726.1, read on the forward strand.
TGCAACAAAGATTTTTAAAAGATAGAAGAAAGGGATTTTTGCTGGCGAGTTGTTATCTTTAGTATTGTTAAATATGACTTTTATATTCAAATTGCTTCAGAAACTGTTGAAATTTGGTAACTGTGATTTCCCGATGTAGCAGGTTATCATGGAATGTTTGCTGTTACTTCGGGTTTTTTTTTTTTCTTTTCTTTTATTAGTTGTTTTGAGGCAGTAAAATAGTCTTGTGTTCCTTCATTAGAAAGAATCATTTTAAGTCCTTGAGAAGACCACTTTTCTACAAGGAATCAGATATACAGACAGAAAAAGACTTGAAACCTCACATTAAGCTCAGTGAAATTGTAATCAGATGGGCAGTTATTTAATTTTGTTAATGATGTACTTTATAAATGTCAGTGTAATCGCTTATTGAGAGAAAAATAATAAAAGTATGAAATATATTGATAAATATGAGAAGGAAGAAGATAGACCTTTGAAAGGATCTGCCCCCATTTCAGTGGTTGTAAAGTAAGCATTTTTTGATTTATGCACACTTGGGCATATGTATTTCATTGGACTTTCCTGGGTGTTTCATTCTTACCAATACATAGCTTTCTTTAACTACTAGAATTTAAAGGAATATATTTTTTTAAGCCAGGAGCATTAATTACTTCTAAACAAAATTTTATGTGACAGCAACCATTATTTTCAAATATGTTCTTAGAATGAAAACATAATTATTCACTCTATCTAATCCTTTCCTTGGAAATATAAAACCATTAGTCCAATAAGTAAGTAGCTGATAATTAGTTGAATGATTTAAAGTTGTTTTCAAACATCCTGGAGACTCCTTGGACTTTGCTATTATCGGTAGGTAATCTTTGTTTTCATTCCTGGTATGGAAGTGAAAACCCAGCCTGCTGTCCTCAGATGCCAGGGTGTTCAGTGGTAGCCGCAAGGGCAAGAACAGGCCTTAGCTCTATCACATGTTTATAGTCATATGTCTGTCAGGGCCAAAGAGGCAATGTGGCCTCCTGGTAGTTGTGATGGCTCATGACCATTCACACAGTATGTGTTCACAGTAATACTTTAAAAACTCTGTATAATTATAATTATACATGATTGTATATATAATTATAGATGTTGGTATTGAGCCTCAATCCCTTCTTTGAAAAACCTTTCTGCCTTCTTTCCTATCATATTGTTGGCATGTGGGTTTGAGGAGGTGTTATTACTAATATTTCATTTGGAAATGCCTGGATTTTGCAAATACTGTTAGGTTCTATAGCCCTCATGCTAGTGAAGTTTTACTCAAGTTAAATGATTCAGAGGTCAAATCTCTTGGGAATATGATTTTAATTCATTTGAAATACAATTAAAAGTTTATTTTACAATTAACTAGGATGGAATTACATGTTTACTCTTTCATTCTAAAAGCAAAAGCAAATATATTTCACTTAATAAAATGAGAAGATTTTTTGGTTTCTTTATTAATGGTTTACATAAAATCAGGAGCCTCTTAATAGATACAAATAGGGAAAACAAAAAGCACTGGAGAAAATTCAATTTAGCATTACAGAAATTAGTGCAACCAAACTCTTTGCCAGTACTAGTATATAAAAACACTTTTAACATTGCGTCAATTTTCACAGCCATTTAGTAGATTAGAAAGCAATTGTAAACAGTGTAAAACCCACATTAGTGCCTGTCAACACCCTGCCTTTTGCTCAGTTATGGATTTGTTTGAAATAACAGTGAGATCTAAAGTGATTGCATCGACATCACATATGTATTATAAATATGAATGAACCCATTGTAATGGGATGCACAGTATAGCAGGTATCTGTCCTCCCTGTCATGGTAACAGGTTTGTGACATAAGGGAATAACTCCACATGTTCTCAGAAGGTAATCATAGCAACTGACAGGTTTTCAGATTGCCCTACATTTTATATTCTAATATTGTACTATTAATAACCATCTGTTGTTTAATGTTCAAAAATCAATCCAGATAATTTGAAATCCATTGAACTATTTCTAAAAAGTGATTATTAATTTTAGTAACATATCATTTTGATTTTTAGTAGATTATCTTGATTGATCTCTACCTAAAAGCATACGATCAACGTAACCATCTCATCTGAATAGAAATTAGTGAATGGGACTGGTGCTGGTAAGGTGGAAATTCTTTTGAATGAAAGTCAAGAGCTGTATCCTTACCTCTCCAGCTTCTTCAGCAAGGGTTTACTAAGTTGTTGTTTTCCTTCATTTGGAAGATGAGGGTGTATGTTAATTAACTTCGTTCCAAGTTTTCTTATGTTTTGTTTTTAAAGATAACCATATTAAGAGGTTTTGGTGGCAGAACAAAGAACTTTTTTAAAAGACTTTTTTCTCTAATACTGATAGATTAGAAGAAAGGGTACCAGTGCATATCTTTTTAATTGCTTGACTCAGCTTAAATTGTCATTCTTATTTAGATAAGGGTCATTTTATTCTACTTCTCTTTTTTTGTTGTTGGAATACTCTCATGCTGGTAAAAGTTTTAATACTAACTTCTGAAGTACTTGTTTTAGTCTTAAAGTGAACATTTCACTAAAACCACTAATCCAATTTGGTTGTGTATATCGACATTTCCCTTATTAGCAGACCTTACCTGAGTAGATCACTCTCTGTTAGGAACTTTGCTGTTGCCAGTTTTCTGACACTTAGAACAGACAAATGGTTACCTAGTAGAACTAATTTTTGCGTACTTACTTGTAAGGGTGAATTACTATGCTTTGTGCTTTATGTATATTATGTTATCTCATTTAATACATTCTCCCTTTACCTTCTATTTCAAGGTAGAAACTATCTGGCTTGTAACAGTAGGTTCTTTTCGGACATACCAAGTTCCAACTTAGTACCAATAATACTAAGTTGATTTAGTATTATTCCTCTTGGCTTTCCTCATCCTAACTTTAGCCATCACCTGAGTTCCAGTATTGGGGAGTTTGAGAAGGGCACCACAGTGCACACCTCTGAGAGAAAGATATGCATGCTTGCCTTCAAGTAAATATCAGCTACACCCAGGAATATCTAGACTCTCTCCTTTTCCCCTGCAAAGTGGGTATTTAATGGGATGGCCACATTTTACCTATGGGAATCCTGTTTTCTAGTTGAAATCACAGGTACAAAGAAACGTAACTAGTAACCTACAAAACATATTTGCTAGAAGCTGTGGCAGTGGTTCAAAGTTAGAAAGATGATGAGTATATTCATTTTTATCAACTGTAGCACTTTATGAGGCTTATGGAAATATTCTTAGTAAATTATTCAATCAAATAAATTTTACATGAAGGTTTTACTAACAAGTCTTAAAAAATTATTTCAAGTAAATTCAGTCAGACAGATGGAATTTGTTCTCCAGGTGGTTGCGAATTTTTTGCTTGATAACCTATTTGGCAGCACTCTTTTGAACCTGTGAATATTTATATTTCAGGGCCCTCTCAATAATTAAGAAATCCACTTTCAGTACCAGATGTTTCCGATGACTATATAACTTTGTTCCATTCTAGAACTGTAACATTTTTTTACTTTGTTTTTGTTTTCAATAATGTTTTCCCAAGAACCAGGAACAAAGGAAGCATTTACTAAAGTCATATGTTCACTGTGAAGCTGTATTAAGGCTAATTTACTTTATTAAGCAGAAAATATAGGCATCCCAAGAGCATTATTTATTTTAACAATCAAGCATTTTAGAAGCTATAAAAATTAGCTAGTTTATAAAGTTTTCAGTTACTTTTCTTCTTAGGTTGTTAACATACCTAAGAAATAGATTTAACTTTAGAAACTATGAATTTATGCTTTCCTATGATGTCCTAACTAACTTTTGGACATAAAGCTTTAAATTTTTCTTCTTAGAATTGTGCTACAAGTGAGGAGTAAAATATCTTCCTTTATAGTAAAAGTAGATTAAAATCAAAGTGTATGAACTCTGACCTGAGCAGAGAGCCTTGATTATATAGTAAATAAATCTTGAGTGTCCTGTGGAAGTTAGTGTCATGCATAGTTCCCTAAGTTTTTGTCAGTCTCCTAGTTCATTTTACCTTGATTAGATACATTCTAAGAATTATTTTTGCTGGCCAGGCATGGTGGTTCAAGCCCGTAATCCCAGCACTTTGGGAGACCAAGGCAAGAGGATTGCCTGAGCTCAAGAGTTTGAGAGCAAACTGGGCAGTTTGGTAAGATCTCGTCTCTACAATATATTAAAAAATTAGCCAGGCGTGGTAGCGCACACCTATAGTTCCAGCTACTTGGAAGGCTGAGGTGGAAGGATCGCCTGAACCCAGCAGGTCGATGCTGGAATGGCCATGAGCATGTTGCTGCACTCCAGCCTGGGTGACAAAGTGAGACTGTGATGTAAAAAAAAAATATTTTTCCTAGTATTGTTGAGGTTTATTATTGGCTATTAATATTAATGTCAAAGCCAGAAATGTTTAATAATCTTCTACATCAGTTCTTTCTCTGTGATGATAGGCAAATCGAAGAGGGAGTATTTAGTGACTGGCTTATATACAGCACCACAAGAATAATTTGGGGTCACAAGAATAAAGTCACTTATTTTAAAAATCACATTTTAGGATATTACTAAGGACTTTTCTTTATTATGAATTTAGGATGCTGTATTCTAAGCATATTATCATTTCACAGTTTATGTCAGAAACTGTGCATGACATGGCCTTGCCTTTTAAATGAGGATTATATGAATCATTCAAAATTCAAAATAAAAAAATATAATTTTCAATATAAATTAAGGCTCCTAGTTCATTCTGCAAGAAACTCAAATTTGTCATAATTTTGCAATTTTTTTCTTTTTATTAAAAAACGCTGTATCATTTTTACTATTTTTAAGATATCATATGCTTCATGAATTTTGCACAAACTTTGTCACTTTTTCTAAGATTGAGGAATATTCTATTTTGGTTCTGCAGTGAGTTTTCATGTGAGATTGCAAATAATTCTATGATACTATATAAAGACCATTCAAAGAGCATTTGCTTTAAGTTGTCTTTACATGTAGGAGAGACAGTGTACACTGATAATTTTTTTCATTCTTTGGGATGACATGCACTTGTAAACCTGAGTTCTGTGACAGTCAGAATCAGATAAAACTGAGTTCTGTGACCATGTAGAGAGCTTATGGAAGCAATCTGGCCAGGCCACAATCAAGTGTAACATCTTCCAGTAGCTTCGCATAGTTCTCTGAATAAATTCTCAGTTCTTGCTATGTCACAGGACACCCTCACTCACAGGTGACGAAAGCCACCTCTCCTGGCTCAATCCAGCCTCTCTTCCCTGGGAGAGTCTTGTGCGAACTGTTTCTTCTGCCTGAAATGCTGTTTTCCCATTAAATCTGTCTTACTAATTCTTGATCGTTCTGGTCTCAAATATAATTTTCTCATAGAAGCTTTCCTATAACTGCCTTCCCTTTAAAACTTAACTCAGGTCCCCTGTTACAATTCTTAATTGCATCCTTTACTTTTCCTTCATTGCACTTACAAGTTATAATTACATATTTGTTTGATTATTTGTTTAATGCCTACCTCTCCCAATAGAGTGTAAGCTCTGTGATTAAAGAAAGAGTTGGAGTCAGAGGAAAGACTTTATTATAATCAGTATTTCACAATTTTGACAGGTAAATTATACCCAAAATAACTCCCAGGGAGCAATACACAACCTGAAAACCATGAAATCTAGGAGTGGCTCTGTGGTATATACAGGAGATGTACCAGGCTGATTTCATCAGAGACCTAAAAGGGAGTGGGGGTGGTGGGTTGTGGGTGGGTTTTAAATGGCCAAAGTGTACCCCATTTCACTGTCATTTGAAGCATGTCTCTTGGCTACTCTGAGCCTGTTTCTTTGTCTGTAAAAGGAAACCTAAAGTTTTATGACTATAATATCATCAACCTCAACCAGAAGAATTGAATGGGACTTGGCCTTTGGTCTCCAGATGTATCATAGTTGTGAGCCTTACCAGGGATTCCAGATACAGCCAAGACCATAGACCTCTTTTGGGGGAAGAATAGTCAGTGGGAGAAGTATGGGGATATAGACAACTGAAAAAGTGATGTAACTAGAAATGACTTAATCAATTGTCCTCTGGCTCCAACTTTATAATTAGTTATTTACCATTCACACCTTTTATTAGCCCTCTAGTTCCAAACCTCAGCCTTCCTTTTTCTCACCAAATTCATAGATATATTCTCAGGTATTCAGAAAAATAGCTAAGAATTCAAATGTGGAAGCTGATAGTCTTTTCTTTTAAAAAAAATAGCAGCAATCAATTTTTCTTGTCATTTTTAAAAAATGTTAGAGTTGTGGGATACATGTGAGGATTTGCTGCATAAGTAAATTGCATGTGATAAAGTTTGGGCTTCTAGTGAGCCTTCTCTCCCTCTGGTAGTGGACATGATGCTCAATGGGTGGTTGTGTGCCCTTTATCTCCCCTCTCTCCTAAGCAGTGCCAAGCATCAGTTGCATCAATTTTTCCCACCTTTGTGCTCACGTGCCCAATGTTTGGGGCCTGCTTATGAATGAAAATATGGGGTATTCAGTTTTTTGTTTTGATGATAGTTCACTTAGAATGATGGTCTCCAGCTGCATCTATGTTGCTGCAAAGGACGTAATTTTGTTCTTCTTTGTGACTGCAAACTATTCTACTGTGTATATGTACCACATTTTCTTTATCCAGTCCACTTTTGATGGGCATGTGGGCTGGTTTCATGTTTTTGCTATTGTGAATAGTGCTGCAATGAACACACATGTGTAAGTATCTGTTTGGTAGAGCGAGTTATGTTCCTCCAGATATATTCCCAAAAGTGGGATAACTGGAGCGTATGGAAGCTCAAGTTTTAGTTCTTTGAGCAAGTGCCCTACTGCTTCCCACAAAGGTGGCATTAGCTGACATTTCCACCAAAGTGTAGAAGCATTCCCTTTTCTTTGCATCATTGACAGCACCTATTGTTTTTTGACTTTTTCGTAATAGCCATTCTGACTGGTGTGGGGTAAAATCTCACTGTATTTTTGACGGTTGCATCTACTTTTAATTGGGCCTAAGTAATAATCTCATTCTCTTTTAAGAAAAAAATATGATCAATTTACCACTATTAGCTCATTTCTTCTACTGAGTCTAAATAAATGGGCTTTTTCGTTTTTTAAGGTTTGCTTTGGCAGTTTATTTCTTGATGTTAATGAAGATCAGCAGTTTCAAAGAACCCTAGAATGTTAAGCTAGAAACAACTCTTATTCTATACATATATGGCTAAGTGACTTCTCCAAGGCCACACAGCCACCTGGTGATGGACTCAAGACTAGACATCAGTTCCCAAGTCTAGGCTACTCTGCTGTAGCACAGTTTCCTGAACGTATGTATGCAGGTGTCTTTTTGGTAGAGCAATTTATGTCCCTCTGGGTGTATTCCCAGAAGTAGGATTGCTGGATCATATGGTAGCTTAATTTTTAGTTCTTTGAGAAAATGCCGTACTGCTTTCCACAAAGGTTGAATTAGCTTACATTTCTACCAACAGTGTAGAAGGATTCCCTTTTCTCCATAGCCTCGCCAACACCTTTTGTTTTGTTTTGTTTTTCTTTAATGATAGCCAACCTGACTGGTATGAGGTGGTATCTCATTTTAGTTTTGGTTTGTATTTCTCTGATGATTAGTGAAGCTGAGCATTTTTCATGTTTGACATCTGCTTGAATGTCTTCCTTTGAGAAATGTCTGTTCATATCTTTTGCCCACTTTTTAGTGGAGTTATTTGGTTTTTTCCTGTCGATTCATTTGAGTTCCTTATAGATCCTGGATGTTAAGCCTTTGTTGGACACATTGCTTGCAAATATATATATTTTTTATTCTGTAGATTGTCTCTTTGCTTTCTTGATGGTTTCTTGTGCAGAAACTTTAGTTTCATAAGGTACCACCTATCGGTCTTAGCTTTTGCTGCATTTGCTTTTGCGAACTTGGCCCTGAATTCATTGCCTACTCTGATGTCTAGGAGGGTGTTGCCTAAATTGTCTTCTAAAATTCTTATAGTTTGAGCTTTCACCTTTAAGTCTGTGTTCCATTTTGAGTTAATTATTGTATATGATGATAGGCAGGGGTCCGCTTTCATTCTTCTGCATGTTGTTAGCCAGTTTTCCCAGCAACATTTGCTAAATATGTTTTTTTTTTCCCCAGTGTTGTTGTTTTTTTTAATTAGTTTTGTCAAAGATAAGTTGCTTGAAGGTCCGTAGTTTTGTTTCTGGATTCTCTGTCCTGTTCCAACAGTCTATGTGCCTATTTTTGTACCAGTACCATACCATCTTGGTGATTATAGCCTTGTAGTAAAGTTTAAGGTCTGGAAGTATGATGCCTCAGCTTTGTTCTTTTTGCTGAGAATTGCTTTAGCTATTCAGGCTTTTTTTCTTCTTCTTCTTCCATGTGCATTTCTCTCTTTTTTTCCCTAAGTCTGAAAATTGATGTTGGTAGTTTTATAGGGATCACATTGAATATGTAGATTACCTTGGGTAGAATAGACATCTTGACGATATTGATTCTTCCAATGAACACAGAATTTTTTTCCATTTGTCTGTGTCACCCTTGATTTCTTTGAGCAGTATTTTGTAGTTCTCATTGTAAAGATCTTTTACCTCCTTGGTTAAATGGATGCCAAGGCATTTTATTTTCTTGTGGCTATTGTGAATGGGATTGTGTTTTTTATTTGGTTCTTGGTCTACTTGTTGTTGGTGTATAGAAATGCAATTATTTTTTGCATGTTGATTTTGTATCCTGAGATTTTACCGAAGTCATTTATCACTGTGAGGAGATTTTTTATAAACTCTCTACGGTTTTCTAGGAATAGAATTATAGCATCTGCAAAGAGGGATAATTTAACTTCCTCTTTTTCTATTTAGATACCCCTAATTTTGTTCTTCTTCCTGATTGCTTAGGCTAGGACTTTTAGTATATGTTAAATAGTAGTAATGGTTCAGGGCTTTTTTTTTTTTGGCAGGGAGGCTTCTTATTACTGAGTCAATTTCTTGGATTGTTATTGGTCTGTTTAGGGTTTCAATGTCTTCCTGTTTCAATCATGGGAGGTTGAAACAGGAAGGGCTATTGTGAATGGGATTGTGTTTTTTATTTGGCTCTTGGTCTACTTGGTTGGTGTATAGAAATGCAATTACTTTTTGCATGTTGATTTTGTAGCCCTCCATTTCCTCTAGTTTTTCTAATTTATTTACATACCAATAGTCATCGTAATCTCTGATAATCTACTATATTTCTTCAGGGTCAGTTGTAACACATCTTTTTTATTTCTAATTGTCTCTATTTGAATTCTATCTCTCTTTTCTTGTTAATCTGCCCAGGGATCTGTCCTTTCAAAGAACCAGCTTTGCATCTCATTAAGCCTGTGTATGATTTTTTTAATCTGTTTCACAACTGTGACTTTAATAATTTCCATTTTTCTACTATTTCTGGGATTAGATTGCTCTTGTTTTTCCAGCTCCCTTAGGTGTGATGTTGGACTATTTACTTGAGATCTATTTTCTTGCTATATGCATGCAATGCTATAAATTACTTTTGTGGTATCCCAGAGGTTCTGGTGTGTTATGTCTTTGTTTTCATTTGTTTCTAAGAATTTTCTCTTATTTCTGCCTTGATTTCTGTTTTAACCCAAAAGTCATTCAGAAGCTTGTTTAATTTCCATCGTTTGTGTGCTGATGGTGATGGTGGTTCCTGATGGTGATGATATTTATTTTTATTCCACTGTGGTCTGAGAAGACGCTTGGTATTATTTCAACCTTCTGAAATTTTCTCACACTTGACTTATGTCTGACTATGTGGTTGATCTTGGAGTATGTTCCCTCTGCTGAAGAGCAGAATATATATTCTGTGGTTACTGGGTGAAATTTTCTGTAGATGTCTATTAGATCCAATTAAATCAAGTGTTGAGTTAAGTTTCTGGATTTCCTTGTTAGTTTTTTTTTT
>CAUYQG010045727.1:0-15699 GCA_963574415.1 Tarsius wallacei
AAAAAATTCAGCCGGGAGCAGTGGCTCATGTCTGTAATCCCAGCACTTTGGGAGGCGGAGGCGAGAGGATTGCCTGAGTCCAGGGGTTCGAGACCAGCCTGGGCAACTTGGTGAGACTTCATCTATACAATAAATCAAAAAATTAGCCGGGCATGGTGGCGCACGCCTGTGTCCAGCTACTTGGAAGGCTGAGCCCAGCAGGTTGAGGCTGCAGTGCCCGTGAGCATGCCACTGTATTCCAGCCTAGGCAACAGAGTGAGACTCCAACTCAAAAAAAGAAAAATTCAGAGAATTCTACCCCTTCCCTTATCTTCTATTTTAGGGCTATCACTATTGGGTAAAAATAAATCGCTCATTTTCTTTTTAATTTCCTGCATCAGATATCTGTTTTTCTAACATATTCCCCAATATTTTATCATATAGAAATCTCCCATATGAGAATTTTTAAGTTCTGAACATGACCTCCTCCCAAAAAATTACATTTATTATTTAAACAAACTTGTCAACCTTCTCTTTCTAAATCAGATAATCCCAGTCAGGAGGTGATTCTCATCAGCCACATCTAGTCAAGCCTGGCCTGTCTCCTCTAGAATGTACCTCCCTGTCTTCCCTCAGAGTCCTCACTCCATAAGGAACCCAAGAATGTTCCTTCAGGGCATAGGTGATACTTGCTTGCCAGGTCACACTATCTTTATCATCCTGAAACTCTTTAAACTCTTCAGAATGTTATACTGATATTTCTGGGTTTTCCCTTGCAAAGGCAAATTTTCTGTAACCACTTGGTAGGGCTATCCCAGGGCCACCACCACTAGCCCCAGGGGATGCTAAATGTTTTATACAAATTAGGGAGGGTGTCCCCTCAGGGCAGACGGAAATCCTGGCCAGATCCCACAGGGAGAGCCAGCTGCATCTCAGCCTCGGCTAGCAGAAATCTTTCTGCAGTGCTCTAAATGCAAAACCACATCCAGCCTTGAGCTATACAAACCAAGTTTCCAGCTGTTCTTATGTCAAACTCTCACTGAATCTTTAAAGGGGTGCTTTGCCATACTTTCTGGACCCTGGTGAAAACATTTCAGATCTTATCTTGTTATTCTTCCATAGCATTTCCTCAGGCCCACGGCCCTTTCTAATGAGTAATCCTTAGAGTGAATCTCCATTGCTTTTTGTTTGTTTGTTTTTGAGTTGGAGTCTCACTCTGTCACCCAGGCTGGAGTGCAGTGGCAGGCTCATGGCCACCACAGCCTTCACCTCCTGGGCTCAGGTGATCCGTCTGCCTCAGCCTTCCAAGTAGCTGGAATTACAGGCACGTGCCACCATGCCCGGATAATTTTTTGGTTTTTATTGTAGAGATGAGGTCTCAAACCCATGGGCGCAGGCAATCTTCTCACCTCGCCTCCCAAAGTGCTGGGATTATAGGCATGAGCCACCACGCCCGGCCTCCCTTGCTGTTTATATGTGTGTTTCCTGGTTTAAGATCTCATTTTTCCCTTCAAATCTCTCATAAAATGTGAACATTTCTCCCAGTTTAGTCTTTTCAGTCTACCACCATCCTTTTCCTTCTTTTTTTTTTTTCACTTTTTATTTTAAATATGTGGAGTACAATCCTTTTCTGATAAGACCCAAACATATTTTTCAAATCAATTCTAGTTTCTCCTCAATTTCCTAGGAAATCCTAAGAAAGCCAGATCGTTATAATCTGACTGTTGCAAGCATAAGGCTTTTTCATTGTCTTCTTAACATTTGGGTCTGTAATAATATTACTGACTCATTCATCTATCTCAACCTAAGAATATGCCATAGGTTTCTCCTTTTAATCTGCTTAATAATAAAATCCATGACTCCTCTTCTGTAAGTGAAGCTAGAGTTACCTGACCTGATGGTTAATCTTATATAATTAGCAAATCCAGAGCAGATAAAACCTGTGTTTCATCGTGGAATATCAGAATAATGCTCCTAGACAGGTGCAGTGGCTCATGCCTGTTTTCCCAGCACCTTGGGAGGCGAGAGGATTGCCTGAGTCTAGGGGTTGAAGACAAGCCTGGGCAACTTGGCGAGACCTCGTCTATACAATAAATCAAAAACTTAGCTGGCCTGTGGTTCCAGCTACTTGTAAGGCTGAAGCAGAAGGATCACCTGAGCCCCAGCAGGTCAAGGCTGCAGTGGCTGTGAGCATGCCACTACACTCCAGCCTGGGTGACAGAGTGAGACCTGGACTCAAAAAAAAAAGAATAATGCTCCTATCTTCCCAGACAGTCTAGAGTTCCCAGCTTCTTATCTGTCTTGTCTTTGAGTCCTGCTCATCTGCAGAGAGAATTTTTTTTTCACTTAGTTCTGATTTCCTTCCTTTCTTCAGCATACCAGAACTCCTACTCTCAAGAATCCTGGTGGCCACACACCTCTCGCCATCTTTTTTCTCCCTTTTATTTTTAGTTCACATGTAATAATTGTACATGTTTATAGGATGCAAAATAATATCTGAATGCACATAAACAGAGGATGCTTTTCTTGGTTGGTCTTATAATAGGTGGTCTATTAAGATCTTGTAGATAAACTACAAAATTACATAAGATTAGTCCCTGCAGGGCCTTCCTTTGGCCTGAAACGAAATTAACTGAATGTGGTAAAGCCAATGTATCACTTCCTACTTTGGCCTGATTCTCATAATTTAAAGAAAGAGCATCACCCAATAGCACTCTTAAAACGTGACGGCTTTGGTAGTCGGAAGTCCTGACCTGCAGCCTTCACTAAAACACAGTAAAAGCAGCAAATGCTCTCCCAACCCAAAGGACTGCAAAGGCCAGCCCCTTCCTCAGCCTCACTGCAACACCAGTCCAAGCTGCACCCACAAAACCCAAAGTATAAGCATTTCGAGCCTACCCACAAAGCCCAGCCCAGACCCACTTGCCAGGATCAATTCATCTTGTGCTTGCTAACGCTCAAACACCCATCACAAACAGTTGTCCCTGGTATAAATGGCCACTTATCTGTGGCTTAGGCTGCCATAAGCTTCAGTCTCCCGAGGTCAAAATAATAAATACCAGATTCAAGACCAGCCTGGGCAACTTAGTGAGACCTCATCTCTAAATCAAATAATTAGGCCAAACTCGGTGGCTCAGACTGTAATCCCAGCACTTTGGGAGGCCGAGGCAAGTAGATTGCCTGAGTCCACAGGTTGAAGACCAGCCCGGGCAACTTGGCAAGACCTCGTCTCTACACTAAATAAAAAATTAGCTGGATGTGGTAGCATGCGCCTGTAGTTCTGGCTACTTGGGAGGCTGAGACAGAAGGGTCACCAGAGCCCAGCAGGTTGACGCTAGGGTGGCCATGAGCGTGCCGCTACACTCCAGCCTGGGCAACAGGGTGAGACTCCGACTTAAAAAAAAAAATTAGCTGGGCATGGTGGCACATGCCTCTAGTGCCAGCTACTTGGAAGGCTGAGGTGGAAGGATCACCTAAGCCCAGCAGGTCGAGGCTGTGCTGGCCATAAGCATGCCACTGCATGCCAGCCTGGGCAACAGAGTGAGACTCCAACTCAAAATAATAATAATAATAATAATAATAATAATAATAATAATAGTAATAATAATAATAATAAATATTCCTCTTCTTCCTACTAAGTGAAAAACCCTGAGCAACGGGCACAGAAATAAGATCCAAATGTAGGTGACTTTATTAACAAAAGTTAATATATGTTGAAAAATGTGGCTTAAGAATACAGGCTTCCCTCTCCTCCTCTACCAGCCTCTCACTCCCCAGCCCCCTGGAAGACAGAACCTACTCTTTTTAGCTTACCATAAGAATGAGAAAGGACCAGAAAACAACCACCCTTTTTGTAGGTAAGTAGGTCTTCAAGAGAACTTAGGAGAAACTGAGTCACATACATATACCCAGGTATACGACAATACTCTAATAAAAATTCTTTCACAGCTAAACATGAGGTGTGGGTGACAGTGTATCCTCCAAAATACACCCCTCTTATAACCCAAGTTCTCTGTTACATCTTCGGTACCTAATCAGGGCTCTGAATATAGTAAGTGTTCAACAAATGTCTGTGAGTGAACGAGTGAGCGAACGAATAAACTCGACTTCAAAATGAACAAAAATGAAGTTCTGAACTAACAGAAGCGAAGAGCATGATAGAAAATAGCTCACACTTTTCAGACATACAAAGCAAAATGGCTGGAGGTCTCAAATGAAAGGAAATGTACCAGGCATCATCTAATCTTTTAAGAATGTTCAAGATCAGCAAACCCTTCCGCTATTCTCTGCTCAGCCTCCCGGATGGCTCAGGTAATGTTATTGTAGATCTTGGGTCAAGAATGTTGGCCACGACGAAAGATTGCTTGATACATAACTATGCTTGCTACAAGTATTTTCCCTCTCTTCAGACTTGCCCTCATTGACATGAAAGATTACGTGAGAAAAAAAGTTAGCAAGATCTTAACCATAAGATACACTTGAGTTTTTAAAAGACCCTTGAGCTGGGCACAGTGGCTCACAGCTGCAATGCCAGCACTTTGGGAGGCAGAGGTGAGAGGACTGCCTGAGTCCAGGGGTTCAAGACCAGCCTGGGCAACTTGGCGATGTAGGTATATATGAGCCAGATATGGTGGTGCTCACCTGTGGTTCCAGTTGCTTGGGAGGCTGAGGGGGAAGCATCGTCTGAGCCCAGAGTGTCGAGGCTGTGGTGGCCATGAGCATGCCACTGCACTCCAGCCTGGGCAACAAAGTGAGATCCGACTCAAAAAAATAAAAATAAAAATAAAAAAACAAAATAAAAGGTCATTGAAAAACACCTACATATTTAAATTTCAGAGCAATTTGAGATTAAAAACGCTTTTAATAAAGTGAGCCTAAAATTCTCTCTCTTGCTTGTCAACAGTAACTTATTATGCATTTAGTTCTTTGTTATTTATACATTCCTAAATATTTATTGAGTGCTAGTGCTAATCATTGTGCTAGTCCTCTGGAATCGGCAGGGAATAAAAATATAAGTGGCTCCTGCCATCGAAGCTGAGCTCTAACTGGAAAATCAGTCATGAAACAAATACTTATAAGGATGAGCTGTATCATGGGGGAAGCCAAGAAACAAAGAAAATGGCAAATTCCAACTCTGGATGAAAAAGATGGCGTGACAAATTCTGGGAGTGGAAAAATACTCAATGTGGCTGCTACAGAATGAGCAAGAGAGGGACGGGAGAGTGGAGGCCGGCAACGGCAGGTGGGTCATAGCACAAAGGGCCTTACTCAAGATTCCAGACTTCGTTCTCCAGCATGGGGAAGCATTCTAAGGGGTACAAAAGCCGGGCTCGGTGACTCAGCCTGTAATCCCATGCCTTGGGAGGCTGAGGTGAGTGGATTGCCTGAGTCCGCGGGTTCGAGACCCGCCTGGGCAACTTGGCGAGACCTCATCTCTACCATAAATCAAAAAAAAATTAGCCGGGTGTAGTAGCGCATGCCTGTAGTTCCAGCCACTTGGAAGGCTGAGGCGGAAGGATCGCCGGAGCCCAGCAGGTCGAGGCTGCGGTGGCCGGGAGCGGCCACTGCACTCCAGTCTGGGCGACGGAGTGAGACTCCAACTCAAAAAAAAAAAGGGGTACAAAAAGGTTTCCACAATAACATTAGGTTTTAGGGTGTGTTTGTTTGTTTTGGGAGACTATTGATGGTACAGTTGAGATGAGGGTATTGGCGTGACGTAGTCTACACACACAGCGACTATTAAGGAGGCCATGGTCCCAGGGAGAGATGTTAAGTAATTTGCACAAAGCCATCCAGCAAATGAGGGGCTGAGACTGGAATCACACCTACAGGACATCAAAGTCTTTTTACCCAAGACTTTAGGAAATATGTGCTTTTTTTGGCCCAAATTTTGCTGTTTCTCTGAAAACTATGTGGCAGGATGTTAAAAAAAAAAAAAAAAAAAAAAAAAGCTGCAAAAACTGTTTATAACCATTGACCTAGAAAGTTGATGCTGGAAAACGAAGCTGAAAGAAATAATCCAATGGGTGGAAATAATCTGTACAAGGACGTAGATAGTCATGCTGTCTATGAAAGAGAAGAACTGGAAATAATTCAAGTGCCTGACTGACTTCATAAATAAGGAGCGTGTGAACACGGTGGACTGTTCCTCACCTTCACAGCTACATGGCACTCGACCGTCGCTTCCTATGTGACCTTGAAAAATGACTCAGCGTCTTCTAAAATTCTCCAGACATGATCATCATGTTCCCTTACTGGATATCTCAACTATCTATGGAAAACAGGCATTAATAACATTAACCATAACAGCATTCAGTGGAAAGATGATTTCTGCCATACTCTTAGTAAGAGTTCACAAAATTTAAAGCTCTGAGGCAGGAATTTGTTGGACTTTATCTTGTCTAATCCTTACAGCAGCCTACTGCGTGGACTGATGTCCCCAGGAGGAAGCAGACGGTGCTGAGAGGTAAAAGAGCCTGCCCTAGATATCCAGCTAATCAGTAGCTGATCCAAAATCTGAACTCTAAAGCCGCTGTCCTTTTCAGTATACAATGCCATCCCCTGGTTATCACAGAGGAAATGGACACTCAGAGACCACAGAGCTCATGAGCAACAGAGTCAGGGGATGAAGGTCGACCAATCCTGGGAAGAGTGTTGGACAGCTGAAATTGCCAACAGACAAAAATAAGGCAATTAAATCATTTTTAAAGCCACAGTATTCCAAGTCTTCGATTCAATGAGTCTAAGTAGAACATCTGCAGAAAGATAGAATACAACAGAGATGGAAAGTTTTCGACAGACCAGCAAAATGGGATTATTTCGAAAGAACTGTGGGAGATGCCCAATCCCACGAGATTAGATGATGGGACAGGACAGCAGGGAAAGGATGCCACATTATTCCTAAGTGCCCCTATGTCCCTGGTGCTGCGCTAGATGCCCATCTGAGTCCACAACACTCTGTGGCAAGAATTTTCTCCTTCCACAAGGAAGATTACCAATATGCTGAGAGATAACAGGACTTGCCCACAGACACTCAGCTCGTGGAATATGATTTGAGCCCAGATCTGTCTGAGGCTGAAGTCCATATTCTTTCAATATACCATGCTGCCTCCCACTGCAAGACAACTGGCAGAATATTGTAATTTTTTCATGCTGGGATTAAGAAATAAAAGCTAGCATTACTCACTCATCCAGCCAACATGAAGGCTAATGTTAGGGATTAAGTGCCAACTCAGAAGGGAAAGCTGAAAAACAAACGGTCCCCAATTTCATGGAACTAGGATAAGTAATTTGTTGTGACATGAACACATGCCGGAATATTGGAATTCGGGACGCACTTTTGTCATCTGGCTTAAAATAACAAAACAGTTCTCTTAGGGACTGAGTCATTCTTGAAGGCAAAGTTCCTAGGGGGCTGAGGATTTACTTCTTCAAGCATCAAATCTTTGACTTTGTAATTTATTATTGAATCGTCTTTCAATGTTGTGGCAATTCTCCCAGGACATTCTGAGCTCCAAAGTCTAAGACCTTATAGCTCCACCTTTCCCGATTCCCCTGGGCTACTAGGAGAATTTGGATTCTGAGAGGCTGGACACTATCCACTAGAGGTACTTTTCTGGTTTGTGGTCTCCAGAGTCTGGTGGTGCACTTGAGTGAGCATCTCTCATGTACCAGAAGCCCATCATAGGTATCCAACAAAGGAACCAAACATCAGTGAGTGATAGAGCATAAGGTCTTTATCATAAATGCTTCACATGAGAAATTCTGAACTGAAGCACTTTTTAATCTTTCTCAAACTTTTTTTAAAGGATAAACATGACTGAAACTTCTCTTGAGGGCCCAGGTCATTAGTGTTCTATATTGAGAAAAGTCATGGGCTGTGATTCCGGAAACTTGGGCCTTGACCGGTTCTACCAAGGTCAACTCACTGTACATATCAGAGGCCTTAGGCTGCCTTCCTTTTTTTTTTTTTTTTTTTAGTTCATGGATTTTTAAAACTCATACACAATTACTTGTCTTCTGGTTTGTTGAAGCAATAAGTCAGACAACATGTGCCACAGTAATGTCTGTCAAAGTGGCTGGTCATAAAAACTCCAGCACCACATTTATCTGAAGGGCACTCCTGACAAAGGCAATTAATTTTGCCATTCTCATATACCTTATTGTACAAGACAGCCAGCTTCTCATTTGCTTATTGTTCTTGGGAGTGGAGTAAGACTTCTTCCTTGCCTTTGCACCACCACAAAGTTCTCAACACAAAATGAAGAGTGGGCTCCTTTTGGATGCTGTAGTCAGACAGAGTACATCCATCTTCCAGTTGCTTGCCAGCAAAGATTAGTCTTTGCGTCAGGAGGAATTCCTCTCTTATCCTAGATCTTGGTCTTTGCGTTTTCTATTGTATCCAAGGGTTCAGCCTCAAGAGTGATGTTCTTCCCTGCAAGTGTTTTCTTTTTATTTATTTATTTTATTTTATTTTATTTTCCCCCCGTAAGGGTTTTTATGAAATCTGCATCTTGGCGGTGGTCCCCCACAGATGATGGATGAAAAGCCCTTTTTTTTTTTTTAAGAAACAGTGTCTCTCTATGTTGCCTATGCTGGAGTTCAGTGGCATTATCACAGCTCACTGTAGCCTGGAACTCCTGGGCTCAAGCAATCCTCCTGCCTCAGCCTCCTGAGCAGCTGGGACTAGAGGCACGTGCCACCACACTCAGCTAATTTTTGTGCATACGTGTACTTTTTGTAGAGACAGGGTCTCACTATGTTGCCCAGGCTGGTTTCGAACACCTGGGCTCAAGAGATCCTAATATCTCAGTCTCCCAAAGTGCTGGCATAGACTGCTCATTTTTAAAGCTGAATAGAATTGTCTCTAAACATGTTTCCAGCTCTAAATTTGTATATAACTCTTTCAACAATGATGTCTGTTACAATGATGCCAAGTGGACCATCCATTACTGTATCCCAAAGTACAGTTCATAAACAAATGCAAGGTTCTGTTTCAAAGTACTCTGTCCTCATAGATAATCTTTTCTTGAGTATGTCTTGTGTGGCTGGCTGAGCTAAGCTTACTAGCCTGCCTTAGCCAACAAATGCTTTCTTACACTTGAAGACCTTCTGTTAACCCTATATCTTCAAGTATCAAGTGTCAGAATTATTCTGGAGAAAACTTCTCTATCAGGCATTTCCTATATGATTTTTTTTTTTTTTTTTTTTTTTTTTTTGAGTCAGAGTCTCACTCTGTCACCCAGTCTGGAGTTCAGTGGCACAAAGACAGCTCCCTGAGCCTCGACCTCCTGGGCTCAGGCGATTCTTTCACCTCAGCCTCCCAAGTAGCTGGGACTACAGACACACACCATCATGCCCAGCTGATTTTTTTATTTTTTGTATAGACAAGGTCTCACTATGTTGCCAAGGCTAGTCTCAAACTCCTGGGCCCACGTGTTCCTCTTACCTCGGCCTCCCAAATTGCTAGAACTACAGGCATGAGCCACCACACTTGGCCAGCATACATGATGAAGAGAAAGCTGCACTATTGAATTATAACTTTTTTTTAAGACTTGCAAAAATAAACAGAGGCTGTGAGCTGATTGCAAGAGGGGGAGGACAGCCTGGGTACTGCCGGGAACTGAAAAACGTGACTCTGGTTCACTGGCGATGCTCACTCGAGCGCACCACGGGGCTCTGGAGACCACAAACCAAAAAAAGTTCTTCTAGCATAGAGTGTCCAACTTCGCAGAATCAAAGCTCCCATGGCACCTGCTCCTCTCTGAGATTCCAATGCATTAAACGTCCACTTCGAGACCCAAAACTCTCTCTTGGGAGTCAGAAGGCAAACAAAAAAAAGTGTACACACATATCACTTGTATAGTTTGGCACAGCTGATCCTTCTAGTAGCAGCAAGCATGGTTGCTATTGTGGAGAGCGGATGGGACAGACTGAGGACAAGTCAAGACTTAGGAGGACCGGGTGGTGATGAGGAGGACCAGCTGAGCTTGCAAGGAGTAGCAGAGTTGGAGATGAGGGTGTCTGGGGCCTAGAGGGCTGGAGCACGACTGGGGGAACGAGAGGAAGCCAAGAGGTATCACATGTGGGATACCTGGATAGCACACACCTTGGCGAGTTCACTTCCACGACAGCTCATAGGCGAGGACAGGAGAGCCTATGAGGAGAGGGCTCCAGGGTGGCATGGCCAGCCCGTCTGATGTTGCAGAAGGTGAAAGGCTGATCAAGATTCTAACAGGACTCAGGAGCACACAGCCAGGACCAAATGGACCAAGAAAGAGATAACAGTCGCTAAGGAGGATCTGAAGGGGAAGACAATGACTGGCTCAGTGGTGGAAGGGAGGAAAGGCAGCGAGGATGGCAGTCAGAGGGAGAACCAGGGCGGGCCTCTTCACTTTCAGTCCACTAACTAGATGCCCATTACGCAGTTTGACTCTCCAGTTCTTGCTTCCAGGACCTTCAAGATCTTCAAGAGAATGGGCCACCATCTTATGCTGCAGCCCATCCACCAAAGGCATGCACTTGAATGTTATCAATGCCAGATGCACATAGTATGGCCAAATTCAGGTAGTAACGTTATTGAGGACATTTCACCATTGCTCAGAATAACTTCTTTTTTTGGATAAGGAATATGGAAAGGTTTATTTATTTATTTATTTATTCTAGAGTTGTGGGGTACAAGTGGGGATTTACTACATAAGTAGGCTGCCTGCAGGTAAAGTCTGGCCTTCTAGCTAGCCCTCTCGCCCCCGATAGTGACCAGGTGCCCAGTGAGCTGCCAAGTGCCACTCTCCCTCCCCTAGCAGTGTCCCACGTCTACCGATCCCACCCTTGTGCGACTGTGACCAGCGTTCAGGGCCTGCAGCTGGAGTCTATCATACGGAGTGAACCATCACAGAAACAAAGAACAAATACCACATGTTCTCACGCAGAACTTCTTGGTATGGGCCCATCACTGTGGCCTGAATGTCATTGCACATTCTTCGTCTACAGACTCGCTCCCCCACCCAGCTTTCTTTCTCAAACCTTCTTCCTCTCAAGTAACCACTCATGTCTGCCCTCTTCCTTGTCTTACCTCTCACCCAGCTGCGTGCACTTTTGCACCAGTCTTGCAGCATCCGCTTACTTCCTTTCTGCATTCTTGCAAAAGCCTGACTCCCAGGTCAAATCCATTTTCTCCCAGACCCCTAAAAACAGAAACTTCATAAGAGTTGTCTTGATGTTTTTGGTGCCCTGCACAAGTGTCTGTGGAAAGGAGAGAAACACCTTGAGCCATACACACACACACACACACACACACACAAATCCATCTTGAAACATTAGAGGTATACCTTGCACATCAGCAGAATTAACTATATATCCAAAAAAGCATTACCCACCTACCATACATTCGCCATACCTATTCACTCTAACTCCAGTGACTCTCTTTCCAGCTCCCTGTTCTCTAGGGGTAAGTCTTCAGTAAAATCCATGCTGTGTAGACTAAAAGCAACACAGGGTCAAGGATGGAGTTTCATTCACCTTTGACTCTATTACAAAGTCTAACATTTAGCAACTTGATGATTTAATCAATGCATCGCCTCACAGGCACAAATGTCCATGAAAACGGAGCCCAACGGAAAGCGGAAGGGCTGTAACGGTACCAAAAAGCAAAGAATTTACAACCTACTCAGACTGCAAAGTAACTGAGAACAGGTTTCATTATTTTAGATGTTTCTATTTTAAGTACAGTCACTTTCCGCGCAAAATAATACAGTGTCATTTTACATTCCCACAGCACGCCTTGTTTTTTGAAAGCACTCTCCTCATGCCACTCGCCATCTCTCCACTGAGTCTGGCAGCAGGAGTGGGAAATGTCACTGAATTGGGAATTAGGGCAGTTGGGCTCAAGTCCTGTCTTAACTACTTCCCGTCTGTGTGACCTTGAGAAAAGCCGTTAGCCGGTACACATCTCCGTTTCCTCCTCTGCAGAAGGGTGATAAGATCTTCTTCTTCCTGCTTCATAGACAGGAGGAATGGGGAGGCAGGGCAGAGGAAGAAGGAAATAAATCTTACTGGGTCCCTACGATGCACCAGCATGTAAATATTTTCTTTATCATCACAATCCTGCAAAGTAGGTTTTACTATTTCTTGCCTACCAGATGAGGAAACAGAGTCAGCAGGTAAAGAACTTTCCTGAGATTATCGTGGGAAGTGCCAGAGCTGCGATTCAGCCATTTCTGTCTGATTCCTGATCATCTTTTTCTATTATCGAGATGTGGGGTCCAAGTAAGGATTAACTACACAAGTAGGCTGCATGCAGGTAAACTTTGGGCCTCCAACTGGCCCTCACATCCCCTGGTTTGGGACCAGGGACCCTTTGGGTTGTTACATGCCCCACCCCGGCAATGTCCATTTACTGCTGAGCCCTCATCTTGTACTAATGTGATTAATATTCAGGTCCCACTTATGAGTCTCACTTATAAGAACATGAGGTATTCAGTTCTTTGTTTCTGTGATAGATCACTAAGTATGATGGTCTCCAGCTGATCCCTGATCTTAATAATGTTGCCTAAATATGTGTTAAAAAATTTAGTCCATCGAAACTGGACTGGATTTTTTTTAAATGTGGGACATACACACAATGGAATATTACACAGCCATAAAGAAGGACAAACATATGGACTTTGCAGCAACTTGGATGGTTTTAGAGTCTATCGTACTCAGTGATCTATCACAGAAACAAAGAACAGAGTACCACATGTTCTCACTCATAAGTGGACCCTGAACATTTACCATAATACTGTAAGAAAGGGATTGGCAGTAGCGGGATACTGTCAGGAAGGGGGGGCGGGCATGGCACAAAATCAATAAGAGTACCTGATCTCAAACCAGGCAAAGTGGGGACCAAAGGGAGACCCAAACTTTACCTGTATGATGGCCAATGTTCACTTGTATACCTAATCCTGAATTGTACCCCACAACTTTAAAATAAAATATATTGTTTAAAACTTGGCCACACTGGAAAAAAGTTGAATTGCTATTTAGCATCTTATTGCATATGTAAGCATTTGCTGCTATTGCTGTAAGTACAGACGGCAGAGGCAAAGAGAGGCAGACATTTAACAAGGTCACACAGCCTGTCATACATAGAGCTGGGACTGGAACCCAAGGCTATGACTCCTGACCTGAAGTTTTCTCATTAAACCATGCTACCCCCGTGCTTCCAGGAAAAGGCATAGAGGGTGTGATACTTGTTTATTCAGACCAGCTGTTACAGAGCTATTTTAAAACGGGCACTTTGAAAATCACGGAAGGTGAGTATCAAGTGTATCATTAAATATTCCATATTAATTGACCTTTTAGAGAACTCCCATGTGAGCAGCATATGTTGCTGGCTTCCTGTTAAGCAAGCAACTCGAAAGCTGACTACACTTCTTGCTCCACATGTTTTGAAAGCACATGCAGCACAAAATGCCATTCTAAAACAAATCTCCATAGAAAGCAAAAGTGACGACTTGGCTGTTCATGGTTCTGTCCACTAAATGTCCAAGATTAGGGAAAAGCAAAATGTAAACTTGTGACCGGTCTTAACATTACGCAGGGTCTATGTGAACATGGGGGAAAAGTGTGCTATAATAATGTTCCAGATAATGGCCAATAGTAGGTGTCTGTGAGCTTCCAAAAAGAGTATTTAAAGAGAGGGGGGAAATGCCATTTTAAAGGATGCCATTTATAACAACGGTGCTCCTGTTTTCCAGAGAAATGCAGACACTCCTGACTCCAGAAGGGAGCATTAAACCATGGACTTGAGACCAGCTGTCACAAGGCACAGTATTAAAAAGCCAGGAAGGACCGGCCACACTTACTCTCTCATTTCCTCTCACTAACTTTCCTTCGTTCTTCTGATCTTATTCCCTTTTTCCTCCTACACCTCTCAAAGGTCTAACATCCCTTGTAAACGGAATAGTATGATAAATGCATATAAAATCATCCAGCTGATACATTCAATGTCCTAAACCAAAATTATAATTCAGTACCTGACTACTATGGAGGTGCTATTAAAAATGGCCACAGCCGGGCTCGGTGGCTCAGCCTGTAATCCCGCGCCTTTGGGAGGCTGAGGTGAGTGGATTGCCTGAGCCCACGGGTTCGAGACCCGCCTGGGCAAGCGAGACCTCATCTCTACAATAAATCAAAAAATTAGCTGGGCATGGTAGCGCACGCCTGTAGTTCCAGCTACTTGGAAGGCTGAGGCGGGAGGATCGCTGGAGCCCAGCAGGTCGAGGCTGCGGTGGCCAGGAGAGGCCACTGCACTCCAGTCTGGGCGACAGAGTGAGACTCCAAATCAAAAAAAAAATGGCCACAAGGCCAACCAGAGAACATTCCTCCAAGGGAACCCACAAGAGAGCAACACGGTGGGGGAAAAAAGCACAATTCATTGCAGCTCATGTTCAGTTCACTTCCAGTGCTCTAATTCTAATCATGGCTTCACCACGAGCCACTTGTTAGCAAAAGTTACTAAACCTCTCCTTTTTTTTTCTTTTTTTTTCTGAGTTGGAGTCTCACTCTGTCTCCCAGGCTGGAATGCAGTAGCACACTCACGGCCACCCCAGCATCAACCTGCTGGGCTCAGGCAATCCTTCCGCCTCAGCCTTCCAAGTAGCTGGAACTACAGGTACGTGCTATCACGCCTGGCTTTTTTTTTTTTTTTATAGAGATGAGGTCTCGCCAAGTTGCCAGGCTGTTCTCAAACCCATGGGCTCAGGCAATCCCCTCACCTTGGCCTTCCAAAGTGCTGGGATTACAGGCTTGAGATCCCTCTTAGCTTCAGAGACTATCTACCACATGGGGATAAACAGCAGCGTTTGACTCTTGGGGTTGGACAATTAGATGAGATAATGTGTGGAAGGTGTTAGCAACTGCCCCACCTGCTTCCGCAAAACAGTGGCAATGGTTCTAGTGAAAATAGTTAACATCAATTGGGCATTTGTTATGTGCCAGTCACAGGGCTCATTCAGTGAGTCCTTACAACGACCCTTGAATGAGGTCTATTTTAGAGATGAGGAAGCTAGTGACAAGACAGGCTCAGATACTTTCTGAAAGTCACACAACTAGTAAGTGGTAGAGAAATGTTACCTGCTATTCTTATTAATGGCACTAAATAAACAAGTATTTGTAGTTTTTAATGGCATAGACAGTTCTAGGTATGTCCTATTTCTTAAATTTATGTAGATATGTTTGAAAAGATAGTAAACAAAGAGTCACCATTTTCAACCCACTGGTGAATCCAACATGCCTGTTAACGTACACCTATTATGTATGACTCCCTCTGTTAATTTGTCGTGATGAATATAAAGGAACTAGCCTGTGGCAGCCTCAATCAAGCCACAGCCTGGAGGGGAGACAGATTTTAAAAATGGAAAGAGCTAAGAATGCGACATTCCTCGTATGTACACCATACACGTGATCAGTCACACCTGAGAGAAGAGTCAGGAAAGAACGACTGCAAAGATGACTCTTTTTTTTTTTTTTTTTGGAGTTGGAGTCTCTGTCGCCCAGACTGGAGTGCAGTGGCCACTCCCGGCCACCGCAGCCTCGACCTGCTGGGCTCCGGTGATCCTTCTGCCTCAGCCTTCCGAGTAGCCGGAAATACAGGCGCGCGCTACCATGCCCGGCTAATTTTTTTGATTTATTGTAGAGATGAGATCTCGCCAAGTTGCCCAGGCGGGTCTCGAACCC